>WHYT01015644.1:138665-150241 GCA_009806455.1 Tetrax tetrax
CCTCCTTTCACCCCCCCTTCTTCCCCTCGACCCTGCCCAGAGGCCCGGTCTCTGCCCCTCGGGACCCGTGGGTGGGTTCCCGCCGCTTCGCGGGGCGGCGGCCCACGGGCCGGTGCTCGCTCCCGAGCTGCGCGCCCGAGTCGTGCCTTCCCTCCCTGCGAGAGCCGCTTGGCTTGGGAGAGTTTTTGTAGGTGGTGGTCAGCAAGATTGCAGCGGGGCCTGCAGGTGTAGCTGTTCAGAGAGTCCCGCTTGTTACGTACCGTCCTTCACTCTTCGTCTCTTTCTGTGCCCGAGAGAAAAGTACATTTGCCGGTATTGTAGAGTAGCGTAATATTTTCCATATATTCCCTTGCCATAAATCCATTTTCATTGTATCTACCATTAACATAGTGTACATTTCGATAGTAGTCGAGGACTGTGCCTGATAAAACAGAAGCTTTCTTTGAAGAAGTAGACTGAAAGCAAGTAAGGTTTTTTTTTTTTTTTTTTAAATTATTATTGCAGAGGAAAAGAACAAAAGAATATTTCTGGCTGCTGCTATGTGATAGAAAGGAAAGTGAAGTTAGCAACTCGGAAAGCTCTCTATTTTTCTTTTTTTTGGAATCTTCCTTGGAGACAAAGAATGGCATATGTCAAGAGTAGGGGGGAGAGCGGGGCAACAAAGTGGCTTAGGTACAGGTTTTCTAGTAGAGAATTCAAGACCAGAATAGCAAGAGGTGCCTTACAAAACAAGGAGGCAGCTGGCATTCTGAGGTGTTTGTTTTGTACTGAGAGAGTAAATATTATTAGAATTAGTACCTTTCTCCCTTTGTTTGTGGGCCACACTGTGCATTTTCCCCTGCTCTTTCTTAAGGCCCTTTCTGGCGATCCTTCCTTTTCTTAAGACTTCCAAACTGAAGCGAGGCTGATTGGCTTCTCAAACACAAGTGTTTTATGAATCATTCTGCTTCTGAATTTTCAAACTGCACATGTTTGAATGTAGAACTGAGTTTAATGATTTCCATAACACAGTTGTGAGCAAGGATGCACGTACAAAAACGCATGCTTACAAAACCCTTGCCCCTCTCCTGTCTGTTATCAGTTATTTTCTAGTTCCCTTTGGCATGCCATTAACTCTCTTGGAAGACTTAAGAGATGCAAACTGTATTGAAAATCGAGTCACTGTTCAAATTTTCTGTTCAGAAACTTACTGTGTCTGCTGAGCTGCCTAGTGAAGAAGGAGTGCACAGTAGTTCTTTTCTCATTGTCTTTCAGTAAGGTTTAGTTTCTGTTCAGACTTTAAATGAAATCTAAATTAATCAAAAACTCGCATGGACTCAGTAGATCATTGTTGCTTTGATGAGAAATGACTAATTCTGAGCAGGATGTTTTTCTTTTTAGCATTATTCAGGACTTGAAGAAGCTGTCTATAGGAACATCCAGGCATGCAAAGAACTTGCTCAAACCACCCGTACAGCTTATGGACCAAACGGTAAATAAATCCTAAAATTATCGTAGTGTTTTTGAGCAAAATGTTATGTTTCAAGGCTAAACCTACCTTGACAAAGAAGCAAGTGTTTGTTTCTTGAGGAAATACATTGGACTTGCTCTAGAACTCTAAATATAGTCTTTGTGGCTATACAGAGCAGACTCTGTTTGATTGGCTCTTAAGCTGTGCACAATGTACCTGTCTTTGCCAGGTTTTTGTACCAGTTAGTGTGTCCTTTTTGCTGTCACTGCTGTACGGATGACCTACAAAAATTAAAGGCAAGACAATAACTTGGTAGATAGTCATAATGAACATGTCCAGTCAGATATACCAAAAGAAAACATGTTCTCCAGTATCAATTAATTAAATGATGTACTAATATTTCTGAAGAGAAAAACACTTCCTCAGATTTCTCCTTAATGTAAAATATTCTCAAGTGTTCTTTCACAAAAATCTTTTATGTTCTTAAATTATAAATAGGGCTAATGTTTTAATGTGTAAGATACTTGAAAGTTATGAAAGAGTATCTGTGTACAAAGTTATGTTTGCCAAATGAGTTATTTTTAACACCCCCCCCCCAGGAATGAACAAAATGGTTATCAATCACCTGGAGAAGCTTTTTGTTACAAATGATGCTGCTACTATCTTGAGAGAGCTGGAGGTAAGTTTTCTTGCTTCAGAAGGTGTCAGTCATGAACCAGTGTTTCTGTTTGTATGCTGCTATGGTTCTGAATGTTAATAAGGAAGTTACATGCCACCCTACCAGATGATTTTGTAAATCATGTGCATTTTTCACTGGATTCGAGTAAAGTCAATGGGCTGTATCCACAGTGAGGAACAGAACTCTTTTGTAAAGCAGCATTAAGTAGTTTAGGAGGTGCATAATGATTGCCTACTCTTTTTTTTTTTTTTTTTTCCCCCAAACCATTGTAGAGGAGGGTGTGTGTAAACAATAGTGTTTGGAAAACTTTGAGTGAAATAGCTGTTGTGTTAATCTCCCTGTGTCTGTGGTTGCTGTGTTCTCCTGTCTGCTTAGAATACGTCAATTGGATTTAAAAAACTGAAGATGTAGCAGCATCCTCCTGTGAATAAAGTATAGGTTTTTCTCTTACTATCAAATTCATATTTGTATCACAACACAAATAATATTTTACTGAATTCTGATAGAAATTGTGGAAATATGAAGTATTTCCTTACTTAATGCATTGTGTTAATGTTCAGTGTACGTAGAATAACTGTGGAAGTCTCAGTTCTCTTTTAAAAAAATAATCTGCAGACTATTACTTAATCTAATGAGTCCTGCATGTTACTTTCTGGGATAAAATGACAGCTGCTCTAATTATATTACAGAATACAGCATTTTTTTTGAAAGAAAGGGAAAGCAGTGTGATCTTTAAGCAGAAAAAACCACTAGCATTAAATTGTAATTTAGATACTTACTTTGCATGCTACACACTTGAGTTCAGCTTGAAGATCTAAACTTCAGGCTCCTTCCCTGTTCAGAGTTTGATTGTGAAGGCACTGCATCCTGTAAAAATAGCACAGAACCAATATCAAGGATGTTTAATTCATGTTGTAGGGGAAATGTTCAGTTCTGATTACTTTTATTTGTCATATATGTCTTTACTTTTGTTTATTAGGGAAGTTGGACAAGATAATCTGTGCTGCTTTCCTTTCCTGTTTTGTGCATACTTAGTGTTTTTATATACAATTTGAAATAAGAGAGCTTATACTGGATGCGCAGAAAAACCTGGAGCTGTAGTCTTGGTGGGATGTTAGTAACCAAGATGTGTAACTTCTTGTAAAGGTCCAGCATCCTGCTGCAAAAATGCTTGTGATGGCTTCCCACATGCAAGAGCAAGAAGTTGGAGATGGAACAAACTTTGTCCTTGTTTTTGCTGGAGTTCTTCTGGAGCTAGCAGAAGACCTTCTGAGGATGGGGTTATCGGTCTCAGAGGCAAGTTATATTGTTAATTAGGTTCACATAGCTTGAATTCAGATTGCCTTTGGTTGGTAATCTTGGTCATAGTATCGTGAATCATCTGCTTCCTTCTGAACTGGTTTTTTTTTTAGATAAAGATATATGAAGAACAGTGGGGTGTTTTTTTTTTACTGCTTCTGATTGCTTGCTTCCTTTGTAAGCTTTTGCGTTTGTTAATGCTTTATGGCCCTTTGAAAAGGACGTATAAGCAGTATGAATGCATAATGAAGTGGTGTAGTGAATATTTATTGTTTGCTGCACAGGTGATCGAAGGGTATGAAAAGGCTTGCAAGAAAGCCCTAGAAATTCTTCCAGACTTGGTGTGCTGTTCTGCAAAGAACCTTCGAGATGTTGAAGAAGTGGCATCTTTGTTGCACACTTCAGTGATGAGCAAACAATATGGCAATGAACAGTTTCTGGCAAAGCTTATTGCTCAGGCTTGTGGTAAGTGGACAAGAATGGTTGTGTGGCTGTGTCTGAAAAACTGACTAGATTTGCTCGTAACCATTAATGATGTCTTTATGTAAGATAGCAGGTGTGGTTAGTTTATCGAGTTGAATTGGATGGAATGCTTTAGCCTCTGAAATGAGTATTACCTTTCTCGTATTGAACTCATTGGCATTGTGGCTCAGAAAAGGTCCGTGTTTTCTACTAAATGTTTGTAGAAATAGCTTTCTAGTCTTCTTAAAGCAGAAAGCCATCTTTCTTCCTCTTTTTTGTTGTTAGGAAGATGTATTACATTTCAGATATGCTGTTACTAGTCTCAGCTGCAGAACAATGGAAGCAAGACTGTAGTTATGTTGAGTTGTTGTTTTCTCCCTTTAGGTTTCCAAGAAAACACTTTCATGTCTAGTTTAAGTGTTTTCGCAAAATATTGTGGGTCAGACTTTGCTCTTGAGTGTAAATGTGTCAATGGATATTCAGACTTAATTTAACTGAGCAGCCTAAATAGATGTTGCTTTCTAATTACTGCGTTGTAAAAATGAAATTTCTGTTTCTCTTGATGTGAGTTATTAGCAGATTATAATTGCCTTAAATTTAGGCAGGCATCGCAAATATTGAATTTTAGTACTTCAGAAAAACTCCAGGCATTACTTATGGTGTCATTGTTCTACCTTGTTCATTAAGCATTTTTTTTTTTGTCCCCCTAACAGTTTCTATTCTTCCTGATTCTGGTCATTTCAACGTTGATAATATCAGAGTGTGCAAAATTGTGGTAAGTTGGAAGTAGCTAGCTTTACTGAATTATTAAAGTAAACAGTTTAATCAAAGTTATTTTTTTTAGATCTTTGAACTTTGAAAGCACCTTTTCTATTCTGATCTCTGTTGTGTTACAGCATGCATAGTAAGTTTTGGAAATTGTTCTTTACAGTCCTTGTTTAGTGCCCAGTAGCAGCTTTTAGAAACAAAATTAATATGGAACATTTACATGAAGTCAGGTACATTAACTTAATTATACACAGGGATGTTGACTTCATCCTTGTTGTAGAAGCATTTGCAAGATGAGACTGAGATCCAGGCTAGCGGAAATGTAGAGGTGTAATCTTGCATTCTTTTTGTCAATGGGATGTTAGACCTCAGAATGGCATGTCGGAGTGGAATAAGCTGATATCGACTATGAATTGCCCCCTGTGGGTTTTTTTTTCCCTACTAATAAATGTATGATAAGTTGAGCACAGAAAACGAACATCACAGGCTTTGAGTTGGACCACTACCTAATTTTAAAATGAAAACCTGTAAGGCAGTGTTTGGTGTTGCTAAATCAGCTTGTCTTACTTCTTTATGGTGTAATAAAAACTCAGGTTGCTACATTCAAATGAATGTAGGGACTGCTTTTCTTAAAGGGTATTGCAGCTTTCTGACAATAAATTATCAATAAGACGACTTTCTCTGTTACGTTCCTTTCAGGGCGCTGGTATCTCTGCTTCCTCAGTACTGCACGGCATGGTTTTTAAAAAAGAAACTGAAGGAGATGTTACTTCTGTCAAAGATGCAAAAATAGCTGTGTATTCCTGCCCTTTTGACGGTATGATAACTGAAACTAAGGTATGTAGAAGCTCAAAATAAGTTAGATAACTATTTATGTTCATGTGCTCTTATTTTTAGACTTAACTATAAATATTCTTGACACTTGGTGATTGAGATATTTTTGTTAATACTGAGTTCATTAGTTTAAAAAAGTTCATAGAAAACGTCTGAACCTAATTTTGCTTTACAGGGTTTTTGGGGTTGGGGAGTTATTGTTGGTTTTGTTGGGTTGTTTGAACCAAACTGCACGCTAGAATGTCTGAACCTCAAAGTTGTCTAGAAACACTAGAATTGCCCTTTTTTTGACTTATTTTACCCCATTGCCTGGGAAGAGTGGCGGTATTATAAGACAGGATGAGTAAAGGTTTATGCATAGGTTGGGAGACAAAATGATTTGTCAAAAATTTCTAAGCATGTCAATAACAGTGTTTATGTTTTACTAGGGCACCGTACTTATAAAGAATGCCGAAGAACTGATGAATTTCAGTAAGGGAGAAGAAAATCTAATGGATTTGCAAGTCAAAGCTATTGCTGATAGTGGTGCAAATGTAGTAGTAACAGGTGGCAAGGTGGCAGACATGGCACTTCATTATGCCAATAAATACAATCTTATGCTAGTCAGGTAAGTACTAGAAGAGCATAAACACATTTGATCTACCAGGTGTGTTAAATGTAGTTGTGGTATTGTTTCTTGCCTCTTAAACAAATTAGAAACAAAATATTGCAGACTACTTGATTTTCTAGTGGAACAAAACCTGAGCTGCAATTTGATTTTTTTCATAGTTTATGTTTCTTGATAGTATTTCACCTCTGTATGCCAGCTAATTGGGGAGTTACTAGTATACATGGTAATGTTACTCTGGTTTAAGTGCCTTTATAGCACAACTGAAATGAAGAATATCAGAATTTGTGGATCTAGTAAAGAGGGATGCGGCCTCAAAGGCGTATGAGACTTTACCAAAATTCCTTCTGGTCACAGTCCTTATATGCTTCAGCAGTGATGAGATATACCTCTGTGCAATAAATTGATGAAAGAACTAATTCTTAAAACTTTTATGTCATTTTTGTGGGCCTTAAATCTTCTTATCTATAAATAAAGTATGTTTGTACATCCTTAAAATACATTCTGCACAACATAAAGTCAAATTACTAGCAGCAGCTCTCACATATCTCGGAAATAAGTGGTCCTTTATTGAAAGCTGTAATTTTATTGGTGGCATCCAAAAAGTTTTAACTTCTGGAAATGAAGCGTGATACTGTGATGTCTGGCATAACATAGAAGGATTATTATAGAGGTGTTGTAAAGATCAATTCAAGTCCTATGCACTAGAAGATGAAATTTGGTAAATTTCCTTTTATTTGAACTACTTGTTTTTAAATTCTTAGAAAATAGTCTTTGCATAGCATCCCCGAAAATAGAGAATTATAACTTTAAAAAATAGATGAGTGGGTTTTATAACTTGATGCAGTAGATTGTGATAGGTGTCATTTACAAAATGCTGACGGGATAAGAGAATACTTACTCATATACGTTAATATTTGCTCTGGAAACTTGTTACTAGAAAGACTGCTTTTGTTTTTAAAGGCTGAACTCAAAATGGGATCTGAGAAGACTGTGCAAAACTGTTGGTGCGACAGCCCTACCCAGACTGGTATGGACTTTTCAAATGAGGAGCAGAAAGGAGAGTGCTGATGAGCAGGTTCACTTCTTAACTCTTGTTTTTCTTTCCAGACACCCCCTACTCTAGAAGAAATGGGTCACTGTGATAATGTATATTTGTCGGAGGTTGGGGATACACAAGTTGTTGTGTTTAAGCATGGTATGTATGTTCTGTAGAACTCCTAATGCTACTGTTCTAGAAGTACAATGTTTGTATGTGTTTTACATTTAACAAACTGAATTCAGTAATGCACGTGTCTGTCTGAACAGAGAAGGAGGATGGTGCCATTTCTACTATACTCATTCGTGGATCTACAGACAATCTGATGGATGACATAGAGAGAGCAGTGGATGATGGCGTAAATACATTCAAAGTACTCACAAGGGTAAGTAACCAGGAGAGTTTTGTTATAAAAAATGAGCTGTGGATCAGTTTGAGGCAAGACTTATGCTTGCTTGTGCTTGTTTGCTACAAAGGCTGCAGCAGATATTTACGTTATCAGCTTAGGAGCGTTCTGGAGGTGTAGACAAGGCTGTGTAGAGAAAATTTCTGCCGATATCCTTGTGAATACAGTGAACATAAAAGATGTGCTTAGCCTGTAGAGCACTCAGTTTTCCAGTCATGAGGTGAGTTATTGAAGGTAGATTAGTTTTACTACTTTCTAATGGCAGGCAGCTCTGACTGTTTCTTGGTAACCAGGCACAGAAGAAAAGCTAGAGAGGTGTGGGGGTTTTTTTAGTTGGGTTTTTTTGGGTTTTTTTTTGTTTTTTGTTTTTTTGTGACAAGACAGGCTTCTTCCACATGCTATAGATACACTTCATAGATGGAAGAACTCAGTTCTTCAGAGTTTTTTTTCTGAGCAACTTTTGTGGACTTAAAATATTCTTTTTTTATTTTTTAAACGCAAAAGGAAAAGTTTGTGTATTTACTCAGAAGGTAGCATGTAAAAATTGTTAAACTTTTGTTTGATACATAATGTTCTGTAGGTACCAACATGGGCACATTGATTTAGAGTACAGAAACAGCCATAGACTGCGCTTTTATGATTGTCTCCTGGAGTTGTCCTAACTTCTCATTTATGATTATTACTTTTCTATTCAGTTTTTATCCAGTTCTAAAAGACGGGAAGTTCTTAAGTGGATGCTAGTTTGCCAAAGGATATACAAAATCCTTTAATTTAAAAAAAAAAAAAAAAAAAAAAAAAAAAAAAAAAAAAAAAAAAAGCAAACAACCAAACCAAAACCCACCCACCTTGTGATACCTGTTCACGTATTAAGCTTAGTGTACAGTAGATTGGTTTCCTGCATGATATTTCCCAACAAGTTCCTGGAGAAGATAAGAAAATCTAGGACTTCTGTTATTTGTAAGCAAAGAACCAAAAAACCCAGACAGAAACCCCACTGCATTATTATTTTCCTTTTTACAAAATAAGCTATTTTTCTTGAAAGACATTGGGAATGAGTGAGTAAGTTCTGGTAAATTTCTCTTAAAATGCATGTTTATTCTGACGTGGGTTCTTAATAAGTTCTGTTGCATTTTTCCTGATAGAGTATAAAAATTCTAAAAATCAAAAATTAATATGATGCTTTAAGCAAAACTTTGGATGGTCTGTTCACAGGATAAACGTCTTGTTCCTGGAGGCGGTGCAACAGAGATTGAATTAGCCAAGCAGATCACATCCTACGGAGAGGTACAGCAAATGGACATTTTGACATTTTGTTTTTATATGTATATACATATACATACATGTATTAAATATATATGTGACTTCTAAAAATACATGAACTTTATTTTATGCCAAAACATGTATGTGTATAGTGCATATAAATCAATTAAAAATGTAGGGGAAAATACCTTCCTACCTTATGGTTTTTGAAATGCTGATGTGGTTTCCACCTTCACTTTAGACTTGTCCTGGGCTCGACCAATATGCCATCAAGAAATTTGCTGAGGCTTTTGAAGCCATTCCTCGAGCACTGGCAGAAAACTCTGGAGTAAAGGCTAATGAGGTCATCTCCAAACTTTATGCTGTGCATCAGGAAGGGAACAAAAATGTTGGATTTGATATTGAGGTAAATAATCTCTCGCATTACTTGGTGTTCTGCATTGCAGGATTATATTTAAATGTGCTTCTATCAATATGAAGTATTTATAGATTAATTTAAATTATTGAAGCTCTGTGTTGTGCTGTCTAGAAGAATAACTTCTTAGAATTTTAGTAGTGATGAGGTTTTCTTTATCAGCAAGCAGTTACATTCAGTGTACCCTTATGTAGGAGGTAAAGTGAGAGACTCATCATGGAGAATAAGGGTTTAGTAATTACTTTGTTTTCTTGCTAATGGATTAGGGATGAAGATTTTGATGATACCAGAACAGTGAGGATTTGTTCTAGGCCTGTAACCTTGAAAACCCCAGAACTTGCTGGATAGAAGCCTGAGAAAGTGTTGAATAATGTTTTTCCCCTTATCTGACAGGCCGAAGCTGCTGCTGTGAAGGATATGTTGGAAGCTGGTGTGTTAGACACATACCTTGGAAAATCCTGGGGTATCAAGCTAGCAACAAATGCAGCAGTAACTGTCCTAAGGGTAGATCAGGTAAGCTTACATGTAATTTGGGTGATGAACTGAAACCTTTAACTCACTGTGCAGAATGCTAATGCAAAATATGTGAATCTTCTGGGAATACAAGTTGTAAAAATAAGGTACTTGAAAACATGGTTTATGTCTGAAAGTCAGGAGGTAGTTCGTTCAAGAGGTCCTAATTTGGGATGTTGCAATGTTGCTGCTTCCATCAGAGCACTATACAGAAAGTTAGCTTAACTTTTGCAGAAACAAAATTTAACAGAAGAAACCTTCTCTCATATATTGTTTTTCCATGAAAATCCAACTTTTAGGGAAAATGGAGGTCATAATCTTAATGCAGAAATCTTAACTTTATCTATGTTGTGGAACTTCAGCAAAAATGTATTTGCATGTAAAATTTCTGTAGATTATTATGGCAAAACCAGCAGGCGGTCCAAAAGCCCCTAAGCAACAAGGACATTGGGATAAGGATGACTGGAAAGATGAGCCTGAAAAGTAGTATGCAGTAAGCTCTGTTTCTCTAGCAGAGAGGTATCTGTGTGTGAGTGCGTGCATGGATATACTGACAAGCACTTGGCAGATGATACATTTCTTGAGAATACGTAACACACCTGTCTTATGTGTGCTGATGGCTACATTTTGTATTTGTGCCTTTGCAAATGAATTTTACTCCTAAAACCAAATTTTCATTGAAGGGATGACAAGTGCAGTTTTAGTTTTACCTTACTTTGTCACTGTAGCAAGTGCAGAAAATGAGCTTTTAACGTGGTAGGAGTAGTGGACTTCCTGCTTTTAAAGTGTGATGTTTGCACTCAATAGTTTAGAACAATAGCTCTGGTAATTCTTCTGCTTTCTGTTGTGTGCATCCTGTAAATCAGTCACTTGTTAGCCTCTTTAAGCACTCACTTTCTGTAGACTAACTGAAGTCTTAATTTGCATGCAAAAATGAAGTCAAAGCCTTTTTTTTTTTTTAGTATATTAGTCTGTGGCTTCTCCCATTTTTAAAAAAAACAAAACAAAACAAACTAATTTGTGAATGTCTTAATTAGATGGATAATATTCACTGGCTTAGGTTCTGAGTAGGGAAATGGCATGGATTCAGTGAATGTTGACAGCCAGGATCATATGGCTCTAAGTAAGAGGTGGGGTAAGAGCCTGATTCTAACCTTATCTTTTTCTACATCCCTGTTATCTTCAAGATCATTATGGCAAAACCAGCTGGTGGCCCTAAACCTCCATCAGGAAAGAAGGACTGGGATGAAGACCAAAACGAGTGAACCGTGTAACTGTACTTCTTAAGTGACATGATTATGTGGGTTTTTCAATATTCCAGTTGGAGCCTGTCACGATGTTTTGCTCTGTTGCCTTTAAGTTATGAACTGTGTCCAATGGAGTGCAGAACTTCAGACACTTCAATAAACGTACTCACTGTTAAAATGTTGTCATTTTATTTAGACTTGGCATGACACAGTTGTTCCCGGTATGTGAATATGCAGGCCTCTGCGTGGGGTTGACTGCGTGTGGGTGTCATGGGCTGACTTCGCTGGCTGCTAGATGCCACTTCCTCACTGGGAAAGACACAGACCATGGGCTGAGAGAAAGAGATGGGGACATCACTTGCCAATTGCCATCACAGGCAAAATTGACTCAGTGTGTGGAAAATTTAATTTATTGCCAATTTGAAATAGAGATGAAGGGTGACAAACAAGAACAAAAACTAAACCACCTCAACTTTACCCTTTTCTTCCCAGGTTCAGCTGTACTTCACTCCCCCCTCCTCCACCTCCTCCCTCTTCCTGGTGTGGGAGATGGGGGATGGGGTTTGTCTGTAGCAGCTCCTCTCTGCTGGTGCTTCC
>WHYT01015644.1:161435-179408 GCA_009806455.1 Tetrax tetrax
TGTCTTTTTTTTTTTTTTTTTTTTTTTTAATATATTAGTCTGTGGCTTCTCCCATTTTAAAAAAAAAAAAAACCTAACTAATTTGTGAATGTCTTAATTAGATGGATAATATTCACTGGCTTAGGTTCTGAGTAGGGAAACGGCATGGATTTAGTGAATGTTGAAAGCCAGGATCATATGGCTCTAAGTAAGAGGTGGGGTAAGAGCCTGATTCTAACCTTATCTTTTTCTACATCCCTATTATCTTCAAGATCATTATGGCAAAACCAGCTGGTGGCCCTAAACCTCCATCAGGAAAGAAGGACTGGGATGAAGACCAAAACGAGTGAACCGTGTAACTGTACTTCTTAAGTGACATGATTATGTGGGTTTTTCAATATTCCAGTTGGAGCCTGTCACGATGTTTTGCTCTGTTGCCTTTAAGTTATGAACTGTGTCCAATGGAGTGCAGAACTTCAGACACTTCAATAAACGTACTCACTGTTAAAATGTTGTCATTTTATTTAGACTTGGCATGACACAGTTGTTCCCGGTATGTGAATATGCAGGCCTCTGGGTGGGGTTGACTGCGTGTGGGTGTCACGGGCTGACTTCGCTGGCTGCTAGATGCCACTTCCTCACTGGGAAAGACACAGACCATGGGCTGAGATAAAGAGGTGGGGACATCACTTGCCAATTGTCATCACAGGCAAAATTGACTCAGTGTGTGGAAAATTTAATTTATTCCCAATTTGAAATAGAGATGAAGGGTGACAAACAAGAACAAAAACTAAACCACCTCCACTTTACCCTTTTCTTCCCAGGTTCAGCTGTACTTCACTCCCCCCTCCTCCACCTCCTCCCTCTTCCTGGTGTGGGAGATGGGGGATGGGGTTTGTCTGTAGCAGCTCCTCTCTGCTGGTGCTTCCTATGCACAATTCTCCCCTTGCACAGGGCACAGGTTTTTTTGTGAGCTGCTTTAGCCTGGGGATCCTTCACAGGTTACAGTCCATCAGGACCAGCTCCCTCTGTATGGTCCTCTCTGAGCTGCAGTTTCTTGCAAGAAAACCCGCTGTGGTCTGGGCTCCTTTCTAGGGGCTGCAGCTTCCTCTAAGGCACACATCCACCTGCTCTGGTTTGGGGGCCTCCGCAGCTGCAGTGTGGAGGTCCAGCATGCTCCTCTCCATGAGCTGCAGGGGGACAACCTGCTCCACCAGGGGCTGCAGGGGATCCCTGCTTGGGTGCCTGGAGCTCTTCCTCTTCTCCCTTGAGTGTTCAAAGGGCTGTTCCTCACTCTTTTCCCCTCAAGGCTTTTCTCAAGGTGCCACTGTCTTGGTTGAGGGGCTCTGCTGTGCCGTACAAGTGGGTCCATTAGAGCCATGTCCAGCAGCAGGTACACTTGGCCTGTCCCCATTAGGCCACATCTGCAGCCCACCCCACCATTGTGACACCTGCACCCAGTACAGTGGATGGAGACTGACCATGAACATGCTGCAGGGAGCTTGTAACTTCCAGAAAGGATCTGCAATTGTTGCAGCTCTTTGTGCTGTTTACCCCCTCTTTGAGTGTAAAAAGTTAAAGGAGTAGTGAAATAAGTATGGTAGCAGGTCTGTGGTTGATGCCAATGTTCAATTTTGTCACCCTTTAGGAGTCTCCCTGATCTCAAAATGGCAGCCTGACAGCGGGGAACTGCATCTCATTCTAATGGCCTTAAAAATAAACGCTGAGTGGCAAGAGCTAGCATGATGTAGAGTGCTGGAATCCTTCAGCTGAAACCCCTTGTTAAGACTCTTCTTGGAAAGTAAGCAGCTTCAAAGGAGAACTGCACTTGAAATTCAAGCCACTTCAATAATTAATCCTTTTATTGCTCTTGCCAGTGCTACTCTATTTCACAGCCAAAAGGGAGTGGAAGGCTAAATCAAGTCTGGAGCTATCTTATGCCTAAATAAGGCTGCCGTACAACAGCTACACTAATGCTCACTTTATAGTCAGTTGCTGGTGTGGCTGAAAAATAAACTCAGCAAGTTTTCAGAAGGACTGGCATACTGATATCGTCAGCTGCGCAAGTGCTACTGCTGATGAGTGTAAGGGTAACAAAAATACATAAGACTGCCCATTTTCTTGGTAAGGTTGCTGTGAAAAATGCATTGAATGTAAGCAGCTGTTGCCCTAGCATGGTGGAGCCAAGATTTTATTTATGTGAAACCCAATGTGAAGCCCAGCCTGCAAAGAAGAGAACTTTAAAATTACAAGCTACTGTGGGACTAGTTTTCTTACCCCTCCAGTGCAGAAAGGCTGGTCTGAAATGAAAGCAAGAGAGATCTGAGCTCTCAGCCTTGCCAAAATACCAGCATAAGGTTCCCATGCAAAAAAAAAAAATTACTAAAGTTTGCAAACTGAGAGCTCCTCTGTTGGACATCAACTGTGGAAATAGAGCTGATGCTGAATTGGTCTTGCTCTATGATGTGTAGAAAGAAAGAGCTTCTTATGCATGGAACCCAGTTCTAAAATACTCATGAAACAAGACAATAGTTAGATAACAGTTCAAAATTATAGCTGGTCCCTTTAAAATGAACAAGTTGCTGACTAAGATCTATAGCACTTGCAGGAAACTACAAGGAGTGGTTGCTTGTCTATGCCAATACAAATTACTCAAGAGAAGCTCAAAGCTGTAATTTTGAAAATACTTTTATTTAAAAGTAGTGAAAACAGTGGAAAAAGTATAAGTTAACCACTTGTCAGTGTGTCTGAGAAGCATAAAGTATATTCCTGCAGTTGTACACAGTAGCTCCAACATGTTAACATGATTTGCAGCTTTCTGCCTTCTTTCAGACCACTTGAAGGTGGCTGCACGTACAAGAGGGCTTCTGAGATGAGTTACAGCAGTCGCTCATAGAACAGGAGATAGGCTTGCGAGCTCAGCACTTTTGAAACAGACACAGGTTGTACATGGGTATCACTGATGTGGAACCACTGTCCTTTTACTGGTTCAGTTTCTAAAGCTGTGAAAGGAAGAATTTAGGAGTAAAAGTTACTATAAGAAACTCAAGCAATCAATCCTGTTACTCTTCTGCAGTAAGAAATTGTAAAGTATTTCCAATTACTTACCTTGAGGAGATTGTCCTCGAAGCACAAGATCAGAGAGATGGTTGTTCATACTTCTCATTTTAGTGTAAGCAGTGTAGTGCCCAGACCTCATTGTTCCACTATGTTCAACAACTCCATAGAGAGAGTACAGTACTTTTGCATTCCCTTCAGCCACGTTCTATAAAAGCAGAAGTTTATGTATGTCAGTCAGGTACTGAGTTTTAAACAAGGCTAGAATGGAAACTCTTCACTTTGATTTGTTTGCTGATGAAAGGGAAGCTGGTCATTACAGATTCATGCAGGCACTACAGCTATGATCAGTGGAAGTACACTGATGCAAATACAAGTTGCACTTGTACCTTATCCTCTATTATCACACACAATATCTGAAGGCTGACAAGCATTCTACAAACCTTCTGCTAAGCAGCTTAATCATGATAGCATGTTAGAACACAGGAAAAGAGAATCTGATTGTTTTCCCACTTACTTTACATTTAACCGTACAGAAAGGAGCCAAGTCTATCACTTCTGGAAACTTGATATGCCTATTGACCTTCCGCAGATTAAATCCAGCCTTAAACAGACAAAGCAGATGAAAACCCCATAATGTTAAGATGTAGCATATTAAAACCATGCTTAGTTACTAAATGTTTCAGGTCAAAGTTTCAACAGTACAAAATTAGTTTTACATTACACAAAACTGAAAAAGCAACATTGTTTTTTTTTTTTTTTTCCCCTCCAATGCCCAAGGTTTCCCAGCATCACCTCCTTGCCTCCAACATGCTGCACTGGAGCACAAGTTAAGAGGACTCCTGCTTATGGTAACTTAATGTCAGCAAAAGCAGACAAAGAATCAGCTCTAATGTACTTCTGTAACTGTAAGGACATCTCTTGCTTCCCAGATACTGTAGTATGCCTGAGGATCTAATTTTATATCATCAAAACTGATATAACTTCTACTTCCACCTTATTCAAATAATCTTCCAGTATCAAACTGGAAAAACAAAAGGAGAAGTTGATAAATATTATTTCCTTATTCATGTCTCTTGGAATAGGCTACACACTTCCATTTTCTCTGTGGAATTGCTTTTCATCTACTTAAAGTTACCTCCCTTATTTTTCAAATAAATACTTTGACCAAAGTACTGAACAGCTTTAAATTTAGAATGGGTAATACTGTCTCCCATCACCCTTCCTTCTCTCTTTCTTTCTCAAAAAGCTAAAGCCCTGTATTAAAATCTTTCCTACAACTTGGAAAAAAACATAAGCCACTTTACTTTGATGTCTATAAATAAGACTGAAGTTGCATTGCTTTTCATTCCTCCCTTTTTTTTCTTCCCTTCCCTCAGTAAGCCTCAGCCTCCTCTCTCTTCCAATTCTACTGACCTATTTGTTACCCTCATTTAGTAAGGGATCCTCTTCTCTCTGTACTGAAATATAAGAGACCGTGAACTGCCGCAGTAGCGGGAAACAATGAATGCTAAGATACTGCTTAATACAGTAAGCAATAACAACAGTGAGGGAATGTATTTTAAATAAGCTCACAAAACAGTGTTTTCCAGGTAACTAACGAATATTCTTTTGGGAAAACAACTCCTCAAAGACCACAAAAACCAATGCTGCACACAAACCTTGGAAACCTTGGAAAAAACCCAAACCAAAACAGTTTTATAGGAAATGAAAATGTGCTAACATTAGTTTTAAGTTAAGTTAGTATTATGTGCACATATACATACTACAGTGATACCACATACATAGATGTTTTTGCAATATCAGCCTGCTACTTACCTGCTGAAACCTCTTTAAGTGAAGAGTTAAAATTGGAGGAGCAAGAGAGATGAGCATCTGCTTTTTGGCATTAGTATAAACATACTTCTTTTCACCTGCAGAAAAGAAAAATCACCAATGTTTAACATCTAACCAAATGTTACAGGAAGAATTTATTTATTTTCACTACTTAGGCTGTCATAACATCATCTACTACAACTCTGAAACTAAACATTCCCCTTTGACATGATGAACTGTACAACAACTGCCATCTTGCAGATCTCATACCACAAAAGTAATCGCTCGCGCCATGTCTGAGCAGTGTCAGCACAAGCAGGATGAATTCTGGCTTGTTCTCTGCAACTTTCATAATCTGAAGTTGCACATGGCTTTTATTGATTTGCCTTCTGAGCCAACACCAAGTGATTTCCCTATGACTGCTACAGCAGAATTTTCACATTTGAGGGAAGAACAGAAAAGTCACCTGCTAAATAGCTACTTCCTTCGTTCACCCACATAATGAATTTTTAGATTAAAATGCCCTTTCCCTCCTCCTAAGCCTAAACCCACTCCTCTTTGCACACTCTTCCTTCTCAGTCCTGCAGCACTCTGTACCCAAGCTGGTGAGCCTAGTATTCTCCTCAATTAAGAACTTGTATTAATCTGTGTGAAAGAGGCTCTCACAACCTACCCATTGGATACTTGTTCAACTGATTCAAGTTAAAGTTATACAAACACCACTTCAGGAACATTCACCCCCTCACCCACCCAAGCAGCAGACAGGGACATATTTAAAGTTTTCTTTTAAAAGATAATTTGTCATACTTTTTATGTTCTTCTTTGGTCCATAATGTCTTTGTGTACATACATCACAGAGTAGTTTATTGGTCTCAGTAAGTTTTTCATTACGGGTAAATTGATACAAACAGTGATGGACTGAACCTTCTTCCAGATTCAGATCTTCCCTGTTTGCCAGAGTACAAAATGCTGTTTCTGGATCTTCAGTCGATACTTCACACGTCTTGACAGGAACAGTTTGAAGGTCATCTAAGATACTTGTATCAGATTCAGCATTGGCATCCAAGTGTAGTTTTGAAAAGTCAGTAGCAAGCTCTTCCTCATCTTCATTTTCATCATCCTCATCTTTCAAAGACAGGCTGTCAAGGCCATTGACAAACTTCACAGGAGAATTTAAGTCTTCCGTAGGGAGACCCGTGAGAGACTCGTTTTCTACACACTCTTGTTCCAGCTTTCCTGTATTTTCATACATGCTCTGAACTTCTGTACTATTTCCCTGTATACTGAAGTCTTTTTGAGTTAAGCAGTGATCTTCGCAATCATTTGATGATTCCTCTGCTTGCTTCATGTCAGGAGTTTCAGAGTTAATTTCTGCCTCTGATTCTTGGTCATACTCGACATCTTTTTCCGACTGTTCAGTTGCACAGATATCTGTCAAGTGAAGCACCTTTCCTTGAAGTTTTTGCTGGCGGCGCTGGCTCTGCAAATTGGAATATATAATATGTAAGAATACACAAAACAGAGCAAGTTTAAATTATATTTAGCATTTACTACCATTTCTTCATCAAAATTTTTGTAGCCTGCCTTTGCTGCAAAGGGCAGGAGAGGAGAGAATAATCTTATGATTTAATGATCAGAGGATCAATCCAACCAGTACTGAATTTATCCTCAGATACAGTTCCCACTGCTCCTTGTTACACAGTATCTTCAAAATACAACTAGTGATGTCCTTTATATCTTCCGTATCCTTTCTTATGTCTGTATTCTAAATTTTTGTGAATATTCTTGCAGTCAACAACTGGAGAACAGTTGTCTGATACAAATTAACGCTACTTCAGGCAGGCAACATGAATTCCACATTCCTCTGGATCTTAGCTTACTCCTAGCACAGCAACTCTTAACAGAACAGGTAACTTCCTAATAGTAAGGACATAAATACAATTGGTCTTTTCAGTTGCGCATTTGAGTTGGTAGAAATTCTATGCTGTCTCCTTGTCCTCCATCTAAACCAAGGAAGCAAAAAGGATTTGTTTTACCAGAAGTTGCAAGCACTTCATTAATAAAAGTGAAATACTTATCAAAACCAACCTTGGCTTGTTTTTTGGCCTGTTTCTTTGCTTTTTTCTGAAGGTGCTTACTTGTACCAGGGAGCTCATCTCTCTGCTTAAGATAACACTCATTGTTTTTATCCTCTTCATCTTCAGATTCCTTTTCTTTGGTTTTCTTAATGTTTCTCTCATTTGTAATTTTTACTTTCTACAAAAAGAAAAATGCCACAAACAACCACAGAAGTAAAGATGTTACTATCCTAAATAACAAAGTAGTATTCCAAAGAAAGCTGTAAGGATGAGATGTTTTCTGAATTTCAGCTCAAGATGTAACATTTTAGTGACTATAACATACACCTAACTCATTTACGCCACCCTAATGACTACAAAAGAGATGTCTTACTCCAGACGGAGTCCACATGAAACAATGACTTGCAGAATGAAATTGTATGAAAAAGTAAGGCTATCAAGGGCCAAATTCTGAACCTGTAAAGGGGCAGCATTACCTTTGACTCTAACAGATATAAATCTTGTTAAATGCACTAAATTTGCATCTGGGCAAACTTGTAATTTTAAGTTTCAAAAGAGACACTTACAAAAGATACAAAATTCGTTCCCTAATGATTTTATAAAGGTGTTTTCATGTAAGTAAGCCAAAAAAGCAAGCAGGTACAGTTTCTTACCTGATCATCTAGTACGGGAAGCGACAAATCAAGGAAAGATTCATGCACCAAGGATACCTTTAAATGAATATTTAAAAGTCCAACTTAATTTTGTTTGGAAGTGACTGGCTTGCTGTAAATAGGCTTATTTGTATGTAGCCTTGTCTGCATTCAATGCATGCTTTCACTTGTGTATGCAAACATAAACCACAGCTAATCTAACTTCACAAACAGCTATCTGTTCATGACCAAAATCCAGCAGTCATTACCATAGAAATAAGCAAGAAATACTTTTACAAATTTCAGTTTTCTAGTGGCCTAGAACATGAGAACTCAACTTAGGGCCTATGAGATTGATATCTGAAACATGTCATGACATTCATCTAGCCCACTCACTAATACCTTTAACTACTTCATTCTCAGGATGCATTATCCCAATAATGGGATAACTATTGTCCTTGCCATCCCATGGTCATCCCAGTGTGGGAAAGGGAAAGACCTAACCATCTGATGAAAACTGAAAGGGCCCCTGGCAGCATACTGCTGGTAGCAGAACAATTCATCCACTCTACAATTTGCACCACTGGAAGGTTTTACCAGGCATCTGAGAGTGAATTATTCTGGTAGACGCAGCATGCTGTTGCCGACCTCTTTTTCTGGAAGTCTTTTGAAAGGGACTGAAAGATGAGCTTTATAACTTAAGGGAAGAAAGATTCCAGCCAAACCATGCCCCTCTCAGAAAAGCGTGCAGCTAGTCAACTCTTAGAAATGCATTAACTGCAAACCTCTCCAATTTAACTTACTTCTATACACAGTTACTTTGGGGTTCTCCTGCAGATTACATAAAATTGTACTTTAGGCTATTCAAAACAGGTAGTTTACTTACAGTTCTGCATTCCTCACACATAATTGTACTGGTTAATTCTCCACCAAAGACTCGATCTACAAAACTTTGTATTCCCTTTTTCTTTTCATATTCTGAGAATTGACAAAGTATACAGTAAAGTCAATAATATTACATATAATATACCAACCAATTTAGTTATAGCATATTAAATTTAAAAAAAAAAAAGATAATACAGTATGCAAGATGTATGATGGAACACATTGGCCTGTTCTAGTTTCCTTAGGAAGTACAGCAAGATTCTTAAAATCAGATTCTTTTATGTATCAAAGGAATGCGGGTGAGAATACATTTGCAGAAGGCAGTTTGACGGAGCCAACACCTTTACCACTTTCTGAACTCAAATGCATTCCTGTTTTCTCTCAGGACTTAAACAGCTGTCTAAACCTGAAAAACAAGCGCCAACTTTTGTCTGTATAGGTGCCCTTCAAACAAAACCAATTTCCTCAAGCTATATTTTCAGTGTAGCACAGCTTGAATTTAAACTTGCTCTTGATCTTCCAACCTAAGTCATGTTGAAAAGTTTAAAAATTCTTTTGTTCACTGTTTGATTTTTTTTTTATACCACTGTTAAGTAATAATGGACTTTTAGGACTGAATAAATCATCACATGCATGTGCTAATATTTTAATTTCTTACATAATATTCGAATTATTAAACACTACCCAAACATATTTTTACATTATATATAAAAATATATAATGTAGTCTTACATTATATATAAAAATATATAATGGAGTCTTACATTGTACATACATACATATTAAAGAGATTGCATAAAGTTGCACACTTAAACATGTATCTTTTAGTTGATACTACTAGTGTTACTTTGTGTACTTCAATAAAACAGAAGATTTTAAATTATCACAATATTAATGACAGGTATTTTACCTTTAATTTTCTTTTTAAGTTCTTCTTCGTTCTGTTTATTTGAGTCTGTCAGCGCCTTCAGTATTCCAACACTTACTTGCTGAAATTTTCAAAACAAATACACACTGTAAAAATTCCTAAACTAATTCAATTAACTAGCTCATTTTACAAAATGTTTCAGATGGAGGAAAAAGTTTAGTCTTCACCAATTAAGAGAATCAATAGAAACAACACAAATGCCTGTAGAGAAACAAAATAGCTCCTGTGAATACTAAAAAAATAACCAACCAAGAAACAAGTTTGCAGTCATAACGTTGCAATTGGTATGTAAGAAAATTAGTCTAAGAATGAAATATTTTCCTAAAATAAAACTGGCAAAAAAAAAAAAAAAAAAAAAAAAAAAAAAAAAAAAAAAAAAAAAAAAAAAGAAAAAATCATGGAATTTTCACAAGTGAACTTTCAGGCATTTGAGAAATTAAGACAAAAAGACATTCTTTAGGGTGACTACGCATACTCCAAACCCACTTCTACTGAAGAAATTTTGGACAAATCAATCTATTTCTGAAGGACAACAGACATTTATATTAGAAGTGCTGAATTAAATCAAGACCTTTAGAGCATGTAAAACTCAACTTTTCTACTTGATCTTATCAGAAAATCATAGAGAATAACGAGTCTTGCTCTCCAAAAAGGCAGAAAATATCATTACCTTAGAAACTTAAACAATGCTTGCAATATATGCAAAACATACAGGCCACAAACTTCTCTCATTGAATAGTTTTGTCAAATGAAAACAGGAATACATGTGGTTTCTCTTTCACAACTCCACTGCTCAGAGGCTGCCTGCTTCTACAGCTCTGTGGCTAATCTGGTTCAAGTCAGTGCTACGGGCAGCACAAACCACTCTACAGAGGCTGACCAGCTCTGAATGAACGTTCTTTCTCCCTTCAGCAGAGGGGAAAGCCTTGGTCTAGGGTAGGAGGAAAAAAGGGTATGCACAACCATGAAATTAGCACTCACTTGGATTTCTTCTGCTCTCATTCCATCAAGTAAGTAACGAAGCAATTCATGACTGTCTTGCTGCTGATAACCTTTAAATCGTATTGCTCTGTTAAATAAAACAATAATTGTAAAGTATAACTGAACCTAGAGATAAAGTAAAAACAATACCAAACACAAAAGGAGAAAGTCTCAAGCATGTATGTATATAAAAGCAACAAGTGTCTACAGATTTTCTAAAAATATGAAGCTAGTTAATTAGAATATATCACTGAATATCTTTCCTTTTACTTCTATTAATTTATATTTTGTTCTTTATCCTCTTATTTCAAAACTTAAATAATACACAAATTTTATATGCTGTGATGGGAATTCAGGAAAAAAAAAAAGAAAAAAATTATCTTCTTTTTCAACAACTAACATTTTTTTTTTTTTCAATACTCACTATGACATGCATATGTACAGATACTCACTTTTTACAAACCTGAGCAAAAAGTTCCTTAGGAGTGACTACTCTTTTTTTTGTGTCTTGCATTTCTGTCAGGAACTGATACATGGCTAATGTCAAAGGACCTGGTTGATCTAGTTTTATCAGCTGAGGCTCCTGTTTCAAACAAAAGCAACAAAGTTGTTTTGCCTTAATTTTGTGACAGATCCTTCTGGACTAAGTTTTTCCTTATCTAAACATTTCAGTTCTTGAAAGCATTACTATAAAATAGCATACATAAATTTCCAAAATGGCAGTAAGCTAACCTGACAAAAACAACCTACAGGTAGTTTCTCATGAGATAATACCAAAACACTGGGCTAATCATTAATTATTTATTGCTTAGTTGCAACTCTGGATTTCTTGATTTTATTAGGAAAAAAAATACAATTTCTTAAAATGCACAACCCTTCTTTCCTATCCAAATCCCTAACTGTAATGATAGGTGTGTTAAGTTAGCGTTGCAGACATCCTCTAATCTCCTACTTTGCATTTAGACAAGTGACACTATAGCAAAAGTTACACATTTTCATCCTTTAAACAACTTAATCATAATATAAGTACTCCTTTGATGACAACTAATACTTAAGACTACTGAATATTGAATCACTGCTCTTTCACTTTGAATGAAAGACCTCTGCTGACTTCTGAAGCAGCTCTATGTAAGTCAATGTTCAAGTTCCCACTGATTTTACATCTTCTTCCTGTTAGTATATAGCTGAAACAACTTTAAAATCCAGAGATGAGTATTGCGTGTTTCTTTAACAGACTGGAAGGGTGGGGAGAAACACTATGGAGGTCAAAGCATATATACCATAGATAACTCCAGTGACTCGATTTTAACTGTTGTGCCAGGCATTTTAGCTTCTTTAAGCAGCTCCCTCAGGACTGGAGTTTGTGATAAATTCTGTAGAATATAAAAGAAAGATTGGTAACTGGGGAAGAAGAGGAAGGACAGCTGAGTTACACTGGTAGCAACCAGAATAGCAGCAATTTATTTTTCCCAAACACAGAGTTAGAGTGGTAATCACCACTCTGGAAATTCTAATAGTGTTTCAGAGTGAAAGGTACGTTCCACACAGCTAATGGGACTTCCAAGCATCCTCTACATACATTACTTTAGATGGCAGAAACCCTACACATGTTTTTCTTCTATAGACTGATTTTGACAGTTTATTTACTAGTGTCAGTTTCCAAAATCAAAAGGTAAAATGCAGTGTGCATATTTGCTTGGTTTGAAACATGTTTACAAATAAAAAAGGTCAAACAGCTTACCAAAATCTACAAGTACAGTGCGAATTTTGTTTGAGTCAAGCTTCAGTATCAAAAGTCAAAGAGCACAAGATTACATGTGAGTTTTAATACCCATGAAAGAACAAGTTTATTGTATCCAAACACTTCTTAGCCAAGCAAGACACACAAGATGGCAATGCAATATGCTCATCCTGTTAATATCTACTTTCATTTGACTTCCTGTGGCTGAGAGAGACATATTTGTTTCAGTGAACATCCATGGTATTCGGCTATTAACCTCTTATATTCTAAGAGAAGAGACTATTTTATTTCTTTACTAAACTAGGAAAGTGGCACACAATCTCTATCAGTGAAAGATGCTGTTCCTTAGAGCAAGTCTGAACCCGCAGCTCCATTTCTTCTTATTTTTCAGGGCCAATGTGCTATTTTTAGAATGAATCCATCATTCTTGGCAGATAAAAATTGCATTCTCATTGTGTCATTTTACAATACTGGAGGTCGAGTTGTTTTTGTGGGTTTTTTTTTTTCCCCTTTTGATATTCAATTTTTTTTTTTTTTTTTTTTTTTAAGAGCAGCAATAACTACTGTACCTGCATCACTGCATTAAAGAAACATGTATTCCCCAAGTTACTAAGTCCTTTCACAGTCACTTCTGAGTTAGTACTTGAATGAGAATTCTCTTCTTTAAGCGAGACTTCTTTTTCTTGCTCGTTTTTGCTGTCTTTCTCTACTTTTTTATTTTCAAATTCTTTGTTCTCTTGTTTTTCTATTGAAATAAAAAAACCCAAAACATACCACATATTAACCCAGTAATCGGGAAAGGGCTAGGAAAAAGTTATTAAAAGCAGCAGCAATCTACAATGCATCAAATTTAAACATATGATAATTAATTCTGTAATTGTATAAATGTAATACTACTGGTTTAAGTTCTTAAACTGTCTAGGTAACAGGAGTTAAAAAAGAAACAAAATAAACCAACAAATAAAAAAAACAACCTCAAAACCCAACCAAACAAACGAAAAAAAAAAAACCCCAAACCAACCAACAACCCAAGAAACCCCCAAAATGTCATTTGAGATCAGCATACGACTTAAACATGCCACTTGGTTCACAAGCCTTTCATGCCAACAATCTCTGAAATTCTGCATGTGTTATCTGAAATTTCATTCCTGTTGCAAAATCACTTATGTTAGGGCTTCATACAACATCCAAAAAGATGGCATCTGAGATAACACCCCTTTTGACATGGCACTACTGTCTGAAAAGACATGCACAGGCCTCACACTGTCAAAGTATTTTCGTGTTCATTTCATGAACCTAAACAGATGAAACTGGAAGGCTTATATTCTTCAAGACTCATTAACGATATTTTCCCAAAAGTTATGTTGGTGTATAACTCAAATTTCAATGATCTGTTTAATAAAACCATAAGAGAATTCCAGGTAATTTTAAGAATAACACCCACACCGGTTCTGCCAGTTTGGCAGTCTACTATTGATAAAGTTTCTGGTAAGTAAGGCTGTGAGCCAAGATTAACTTCATTTTAAAGTAACGTCAGTCCAGAGAAAGGAAGGAAACCAGGCAATACAATCTTTGCAGAGGGACAAGAAACAGATGGATGGACGACAACAGATGGAAAACCTGAAAGAGAGAGCAACTGCACCCAAGTATTCATCCTTTTTCCAGTTCAAGCCTGAGAAGAAAATTCTGGCAACCAATATGAAGCCCAAATACTAGATGTAGAGAAACTATGCATCTGGGAAAGCCTGACTAAAAACCACTCAAAAGGTTCTGGTCCCTGTGTTCCAGTTGATATCTACAAAAATACTTTAAAAAGTAAAATAATTTCTAAGCAATGACAATTTTCCTTCAAATCTCAAGGCAGATTGAGCAATACTGATGAATAAACGCAACACTTCAGAGTACTGAAAGTCAATTCCTTACTCACAGAACAATGGAGCCTCACATCTAAAAAAAAATAGTCACAGTAAAATTGTATTTTTTTTTTCCTCCTACTCCTATATTCCTGGTCTGTAAAAGTTTAGGGACATTAGGCAAAATCCTGGTCCAATTAGGTCCATGGGCTAGGGTGTTACTCATGCTACCAGGAAAAAAAAAAAAAAAAAAAAAAAAAAAGGAAGAAATTAAATTAGCTTTTTACTTTACCATAAGGTGCTCCAAAAGTTAAATCTAATTTAATGTACATTCTTGATTTACATTTAAGGGACTTTCTAATTTACTATTTGTATATTATAGTTACTTACCTGTATGTGATGAGTCAATACAAACTTGTTTTCTAACATAATCCACAGTCTGACCCAATCGGGTTGAAGTATTATACGGGACTTCGTTATCGCATATGTAGCACCTGTCTCCACCCCCCCAAAAGAAAAACAATTAATCCTATTTTTTTCTATTGCTTGAAAACCCTAAACTATTTGCTTGTTTGATGCAATTCATTAAACAAAGTTATAAATTACAAGTCTTACGTCAAGATTTACAAGCCTTAGAGAAGAGTTCAATTTATTTCTGATCAAGAAAATAAAAAATTTAAAAGTTATCTTTAAAAAATTATTTCACTAACTGGAAATTGCAATTTATAAATATAACTTAGACCCTTAAAAGATGTGCTTAGAAACCTAGTCTACAAGAAAAATGCATGCAGGGGAAGTTCTGTCAAAATCAAGAAACTAAGATATTAAGCCCTAAAGGAAATGACTTACCAATGTTATGGCACAGAAAAAAGTCAGAGTATTCTAGCCAAGCAAGTACTTCACTACATTTAAATTGGATAAGAAACAAATCAGTGTGCTCCGTTAGTCCTGCACACTTTTATTTGCTCTTCTGTTGCTGACACAAATCTATTTCTCTCTTTATGAGCAAAGAAGTGTATGGCTGGGCCACTAATCAATTTTAAACAAAATTGTGAGAGAAGCTGCAGCGATAAAGACTCAAGTAAGAGTAAAGTTCTGCCAGAACACATACGAGCTGTATGTAGGATTTCGCAGTTCTGCCCGATCAGCTCTTTGAAGAGGTGACAAAAGGTATTAAAGAGAATGCAAATACTTCTGCACTTTGAAATGTACCAATTACAGTTCCTAGGCACAAATGCATTTAGCAGATTTTAGGATTACCGTAAGTCAGAATTTATTTTCTGATATTACAAGCAGAAGTCTGCAGCTAAATGCTTCCCTAAACCTCTAGCATTCCTGGAACTAGCTGCAATTTTCACATTTCTTCATGTCTCATTGAAAAAAATTGGCTCAACTTTTGGATCCCCGAGTATTCTAAAAATAGGCATTCTCACTCCCTGAACTACAATGATATGGGCAATTTTAACATCATAACCACTCATCCATCAAAAATTTCTTAAATAACCTTGAAGGAATCAAGAGCTTGGAAAAAGGTTTCAGCAACTGTTTGACCAGCAGGGGAAAAACATAACAGATCCAACTGGTAAGTCATACCAGTACTGAAAACACATACAATAGCACTTGTTGTAAACCCAAAATAGCAGAACTTAACAAATTACTAGAACTCTCCTCTTTCCCTCCCAGTTCAAAATGTTTCTTTTAACTGTTTACAGTATTACTCAAATCCAATTTCAACCACATATGCATGCATACCGGAGAGATTTATTCATACATTCATTGCACTAATATATTACGTTCAAAACTGCTTTTGTTTTTATGTAGTAGACCCAATGTGAAATACAGTTCTTCACTGCAGGTTTGATTTACAACAATAATTTATACTCAATATATCAATCATATATCAATTGTGCAAGTTTGTACAACCAAGAAATTCTAGAAGGAACGAAAAGATCTTGCTTAGACAACTTCCTTACATTCACAAGTACTTTGATTTAAAACTATGTAAGTTTTGGAATGAGAAAATAAAGCACTTCAAAACTGTAATTTTAACATTAAAAGCAAAAAAAATAAGTTCACTAGTTCATTAGTAATATAGCAATACATGTTATTAATAATGTCCATTTCCATCCTAAAGTGCAATAAAAATACTGATCATTACAAATAAAAGTGCTAAATATGATCGAGTAAAGAGATAATGCTATATAAAATGAACATAATGACAAATAATAAGTTTCTAAAAAGCAAATGAAAAGTCTTTTTATCAGGCACAGTATTTCTGTATAACACAGTTTAGAAAATTAAGGTTCCCCCTTACACAGTAACATACTACTCCTTGTAAGAGAAGGAAATACTACCAGGGAGATGGAATTTGTATTGATGAATACAGTAGCATCTAGTAATTCTACAGTTGTGCTTCTTAACTACACATATGGTATTAAGAAGTCATATTTATCGACAAAATAAAAGTAATTAAGTTTGCCACTAAGTGTGAATCAGAAATGAGCTTCTCCCAAGGCTGAAAGTTAAGATTTAGAGCTACCTACCAACATTTGTTTCCATGTGTCAGTATTCTGACCAAGCCAAAGCAGTAAAATATGAAGTCAACAGCATTTACCAGTTGGTTGATTTCAACTTAGATTACGAACATCTTCTAGTTATAAATTTTACAAGAAAGTAATATTTATTCAGCAAATCCAGCAAAGACTGCTGGCATTTTTGCATGTGGAAATGCTTTACGTAAGTCTAGAGATAAATTCTAGAATCCACAAAGAAAAGAAAACACAAGTTATATCCCAGCCTCTATTGCCTTCTAGCTATGTCTTACAACTGTTGCCTGACAAACTCACCACACACTCCAGTTGTCCAAACTGAGAACCAAACAATGGGGATCTGATCTCGGCGTTGTATAATGCCTTAAAGCATGCTGTTCCTGAGAATTTCTGCCACAGCCCTATAATGTTGATAACCAGAAGTGTCACAAAATCCAGTTGACTATCAATGAAACATACATAAAGCCAGAGTACAAACAAACTATTAAAATGAAAACTGTTTCATTTTGTTAATGAAACAAATGTTAAACTAATTAGGATAAACAGATGGGCCTCCATTTTAAGGCATGAAAGCTAACTTACTAGGTGCAGAATAACTATAAGGTTGCTCAAGGACTGAACATCTAATTTACAAATTCCAGTCTGAACAACTTGAAGAACAAAATAGAACAAAAACCTCTTCAGCATGCAAAGTTCTAAGTTTAGTAAACTACTGTGAGTAAAAATCACAAATCAGAAGCATTAACAGAAATTCTTATTTACTTAGCAAAATAATTTGTACTTTCTAAGAAAATAAGTCCTCAAGATAGTGTTTTAGCCTTAAGTCTGCTAAATGCCTTTGTGCCAAGCTTCTAAGTACTTAATTTGCAATTCAGAGCAGACAATTTTTAATCACACTAAAATATATAAAACCATTTACACAGCATCACCTTTAAAACAAAAAAAATAATATAAAGTTTTAATTAGAAGCTCTCTTGTTCCACTATATTATAAGGCACTGAAATATATTAAAATAAATTAACAACAAAACAAGAGATACCCTATGGCCACATTTTAGGCATAACCATATCGAAGGGCTTTCATCAGTCTCCTCCTCAGAATTCTTTCGTGTCTTATTGTCTGCCTTACAGTCCTGACAAACATGCCATTCCACATTCAGCAGTGCCTTTTTCAGTTGACCTTGCTCCAAGCCTTTACGAATATGCTTGCACGCAGGTTCTACAAAATAAAAAGCACATGAAGGATATAGGTATCACAACAAATGCAAATATCTCTAGGCTTCAAAGACACAGGCAGCAATCCAGAAGCTAGGATAGCCTTTCCAGAGTCAAAGAAAAATTGACAATTTAGCAGATATATCAGAAAGAAACCCTTTGTTACTTGCATTCACAGTCCGAGGACATTGCTGCTGCATCCTAAACTACTGCATTAAAAAAAAAAAAAAAAAAAAAAAAAAAAAAAAACCAAATAATCTA
>WHYT01015645.1:13124-73150 GCA_009806455.1 Tetrax tetrax
CGTTCCTGGCTCCGCCGTCCGGTGTCACTGTCCCTCGGCCGGGTCCTGGGTCTCTCCGTTGCCGCCGCCCTCCCACCGGGCTCGGCCGTGGCCCGGCGCCTTCCGCCGCCTCCGCCCCGCGGATCCGGCCCCGCCAGCGCCCGCGCCCCTCACGGCGGGCGGCTTGTATTTATTATTAATTATTAATTATTATTAATTATTATTATTACGCCGTTCACGCAGTTTTTAGGCATCTCCGTTAGGGTTTTCTAATTTTGTTTTGAAAGGCACAAACTATAGCTCTTAGTTGAATGTTGGCAGGTATATGCTTTCTCTTTTTCCGTGTCTTTCTACAACCGTGTTCTGTGACGCAGCTGTATAGTGTTAATACCAGTACAGACTTGTCTAGTTGACCGTATAAATAATGTTTTCCCTTCTCGTAGTCTCTATGGCGTGTCTTTATGGAAAAATAAGGTTCTCACGGGTTCGGTTCCCTTTGCGTTTAGAGAGACCAGGTTCAGGCAACGATATATATTTTTGTTATCGGTTGCATGTCGTCTCATTTTTTTTATTATTTTTTTCTTTCCCTACCTGTTGGAATATGTTTGTGAGCATAATCGTCATAATTATGTTCAGGGTTTTCAGATTTATTTATATGTGGTTAAAATGGATGCTTCTATTTAAAAGGGGAAATATTTCTACATGTGCATATAGTTTTCCAAGAGTGTACCATTAATTGATTGTTGATAATAAAAACCAAAAGCAAATATAGCACCGTAGCTCTTCTGACTCCTTGTTAGGGCTTTATTTGGGGCGAGGGCTGTTTTGATTTTGTGTGTGTGTGTGTGTGTATGGTTCTTTTTTATCTGTTTGTTTGTTTTATTTTGTTTTTTCTTTCTGGCCAAGACTGAAGGCGCACATCGCAGAATCTGGACTGAGTCATCCGAAGGAGATGGGCTCAGCAGCATTATTTTTTTTAATCTCCGTTACCATCAGGAAGACCAGAACTGCGGGTCCCATCATTACTGCCTAATTGTGCCGTTATTAATTATTGGAAAACAGGCTGATTGAGGGCAAGGGGAAGGGAGGGCGGAAGATGCGTCAGAGCTGACCTTTTGTCACTACCTCGAAAATTGGAGATGGCCAATATTAAGCGATATCCGTTAAAAGACAAAAAAAAAAAAAAAAAAACCCAAAAAAAAAAAGAGGGGGAGGGCATAAACTACAGATCTGGTTTGCCAGCGGATAAAGCATCCTGCAGCCCACCGAGACCTGTCGCCAGCCGTTGTGTCAACACTCCGAAGGTAAAATTGGCTTTCCAGGTCGGCGGCTTTTCGGAAATACCTCTTCTACTTCAACCCGAGCGCAGGGAGAGGGGCCGTCCCCGGGGACCCGCTTTGCCTTTACCGCCCGGCAGCAGCAGGTAGCGCCCAGCCCAGGTAGCGCCCAGCCCGGCCGCAGCCGGAGCCCCGACGGCGCGGCCCCGACGGCTCCCCCGTAGCTGGCCCGACCCTGTCCCGGGGGAAGTGGGCAGCGGGGCCGCCTTGCCAGGTCCCCGTCGGGCACGGGGTAGCAGCAGAAACCCGGTCTCGCCAAGGCGAGCCGGTATCCAGCCCCCGCCCCCCGTCGGACGTGGGGCGGGCCCCCGCCCCCACGGAAGGCCGGAGCAGAGTGGGTGCCACGCACCCCGGGGCCACCTCCCGGGGCTGCCCCCGCGGCCAGAGCGCTTGCGGGTTTGCGAGGAACTCCGTCTGACTCAGGCAGAGTCAGTGGAAAAAAAAAGAAAAACAAAAAAAAAGAAAACAACAACAACAAAAATCAAACCGAGACTGTTTGGGGAGTTGGACGAGAAGTAAATACGGCAAGAGCGTTCCTCTGCTATGGCTGGGGTGCTGGCGAGAGGGTGCCACGGCCCCTCCCCCCCCTCGAACATAACTAAAATAACTAAAAAAGCCAGGAAAAATGGGACAAGTGCTGGTTCACTAATAAAAATACTTCAATCACCAGTTTTAAAATGTTACAATAAAGTACGCAGTCTATTCTCTCGAGGAGAAAAAAACCTGTATGCAATCATTGAATATATGTTTTGTCATAATGTGGGTAGCTTTTGCCTCTTACTTTTTCTTCCAAAAGTAATTTCATCATCTAAGAATATCTTTGTTCAAAGTACAGGGCTTGTCTCCAGGAGTCAGCCAGCTGCGGGCTGCAGCGCAGCTCTGCTCACAGTGATCTGCATGGACAGGATTTCCCACTGGAGAAGCTGTAGTGCTCGGTGAATCTCTTTTACCAGAGCTGAACTCATCCCCAGCTCTCAGAGAAGGTGAAACCTGTTTTACCAGTAAACCAAACAGCCAGCCAACGGTGATTTAAAAACACCTCTCCTGGTCAGGCCCTGCTGATGATGTGTGAAGGCCCTGTGAAGATGATCAGCTTCCACTTTACGGCATGTGGTTGTGATTTGAAAACGTTAAAAGATGATTTTTGTGGTTTTTGTTTGTTTGTTTCCCCCCCCCCAAGTTCACTGCTTTACCTCCTAAAACTTGAGGTTTATTTCTAATATGATTCCTTCAGCTTCCAAGCAGTGGATCTAGCTAAATGTCTGCTAGACCTCTCCTCTCTTTTCATTTTACTACACTGTAAACTGGTTTGCATCTTGGTCAATCTTCTTCCTGATAAACTAAATAAGCTGCTTCCTTTACACCTCCCACACTCCCTGAGGCTCAAGCTTTTCAGATCTTTTCCAGAGCTGGAACTGCTCTCTCCTATTTCTGAAGATGCTTTGTGAAAGGGATGCCAGGACAGTACCAAGCATTGCGGTGTCTCTCTCACAAGTGGTTCGTACAGAGCTAGCATCACTGCTCTATTTCCGATCGCAGTTTTCCACTTATATATCTAAGCTTCTCATTAATCCTTTTTTTAAATTTCTGTTCCATCACTTATTCCCTCTGACCCATAAGTCCTTCCTTAAGCCACTACTTTCCATGTTCTGGTCACCTCCCCAGCACAGAGAACAGAGGGAGACCTGAGGCATAGGGCACCTGCCGACAGTAAGGACCAGCATGCCTGTGGCAGATCAGCTGGAGAGGTAAATTCATAAATGTCAGCGACTGCTCAGGCAGGTAGAAGCAGATGGTTTGAAAATACATCAACTTTATTTATCTGGCCTCTCTGCGAATGTAGGAATTTGAAAAAAGAGTATGAATTAAATAAGTAATCTACAGGATTGCTGCTGAGCTGTACAAGCAGAGAAGCTAGAGGAGGGCTGTGGGGTGCCAAGCGGGAGCCCAGGTAGGAAGAAGGTACCAAACGGCTGCTTACCAGTGGTACCAGGGAAAGCCAAATGGGCCAGCCGATCCGTAACAGCGAGAGATGCTCTGGGGGTCTCAAGGCAAGGACATCTGGGCAGAAGGGCCTAACAAATCAAAGAATGTTCCAGTAAAGACATCAGGAGGTTTGTTATTTTTGTTGGTTCTACTCCCTCACATTGTTCAAATAAAGAATAATTTGGTTTCTTATCCAACTCAAACTCCATATGAACAGATGTTGTATCTTGAAGAGTTCAAAGATAAGGTCACATTGCGTGTTCGAAGCAGCTTGAGTGCTTCATTGTCCTCTCTTTTAAAGGCCAAGCCTTGGAATTCAGGTTTAATGCCGAATTTGGCTCTGGAGCATCTCTTGCACACACTCTCACTTTCTTCCTTCCAATACATGAGCAGGAAAAGTAATTCCTGATTGCAGTATGAATCTTCTGGAGGGATGGATACATGACAATGCAAACATTAATTTTGCTCCTAAAGGATACATAGCTAGCAAATAGGAAAACTACAATTAATTAAAACAATCCTTTTCATCAAGAAGCAAGTATGCCTAAATAGTTAAATCTTTACATATCTGTACTTACTTAGTAAAGCTATCAAACTGCTATCAACCAGTGGGAAAAGGATGTGTCATGAAAAGTGCCTGTAGTTTGTTAGAATGTTTTGTTTTGTTTTTTTTTTTTAAATATCCTTTTCCTCTCACCATTTTTTGACACCCTTGAATGTACAAGTAGATGTACCTAGCAGGAGTCTTCCGAACCAGCCTGACTCCAGTTGAGGCCCACAGCTTACTGCTGTGGTCTGAAGCGTGAGCTCTTTCTGAAGGCAAAATCTGGGGTCTCTTCACACCAAGCTCCCCATTAACTTTTAGACACCTACTAAACCAGTACCCGTCTGTAACTTCTGCTGCACATTTAGCAGGAATCTTTAAGAGTCAGACATTAATCTGCAGACTACCGTCATCGTCCATGAAGCAGAGCAGCACTATGAAGGCCATGCTGCAATGGGAGATAAGCCTTCTGCTTCTGTCACTAGTTTCATTTGGTACTTTACTAGTTGTCACCTGACAACTGTTATGAAATAAACTGGTAGCTTCATCCAGGGTGCTACTAAAATATGGCTTCATCTTAGAAAAACAACTTTGCACCTCACTTGGCACAAGAGGTCATCAAGTAGGCCAAGGAGTGATTTGAGAGGAAACCCATCTTCTCAGTTTGTAGGGAATTCATCCTGAAACAGCTCAAGAAACTGCAGCTGTGAAAATTAAGCTCAGGCTGCCATTTCCTAGGTAGGAAATTTACACTGGAGAAAGGAAATCACCTTTTGGGCTGATCCTTTTCGTGATTATCGTATCAACAGGAAATGAAAATATTTGCACTTGAAAGGGAGTATTATTTCTTGCTGTTATTGCAGGCTGAGGCCAAACTTTTTCCTATTCCTTTCTGAAAGAGAGGCAGTAAAGGAATGCTGATAACATCTCTTGCTGTTTCAAACAGCTTGGAGGAATGATGTACAAAGTCTACCAACAGTATTAGATAAGAGTTTAGAGCAGTCTTAGGAAGCGTAAGTGAGAGGAGCTGTGCCTTTCTAGGAGTCGGAAATCCAACATCAGCGCTAAGGCCTCTACCAACAGGTTTAATGTATGTATGGGGCCCTCAGAAGCATTAACTTCTGTATCGTTTCACAAGAGGATGATTATAGAAAATGAGTCAATATATTAATTTCCGCTATCTATCCAGGAAACAAAGCGCAAAGTTCATGAGTAGCTGTGGTTATCTGGTAATTGAAGAAAAGTGACCGGAGACTGTGAAACCAGTGGCTAAGATAACTGGTTATCTCACACGGACATGGTGTTTGGGAAAGCTTGGATTAGCTTGTTTCAGAGGCATGAGTCCCTGCCCCAAAATACAGCCACAAACGTCTGTGCTTTCAGGGCTTTTAAAAACCCACTTGTGCTTGGAAGAGAAAGGGAGGCAGCTCACCCGTCCCGAGTCATCCCGGGAAGCAGGGGGTCAACGCAGCTGCTGATGCTTTCTCAGCCCACTCCCTTCCCCTGATGACAGGCAGCTGAGCCACCGAGAGCCAGCGACAGCACCTAGCACTTCACTTACCTTCGGGTGCTCGTTTCCAAGGAGAGCCAGGAATAACCTTTTCCCTCCACCTGCTTCTTCGTGGGCTACCATGAAGATGCTGGATGGGGCTGAGTGTTGGCCTGCCTTCTCTTCTTTCTAACTGGGATGCTCTGTGCAGCTTCCCACCGCTGTGGCCTCCTTGGGCCTGTAGGACTCTCTTCCAGAGAACCAAAGCAAGCAGAAGAAAATTAATTCAGCTTCAGTCAGTCCTTGTTTGTTTCACTTCAGCTTTTCAGGCAGTACAGAGCAGCAGGGGAAGAGATGGCAGAGTTGCTACAAAGTGGAAGCTTTAATTCCCATTGAAGTTTGTCATCATGGTGTAGGCAGAGTTGAAGGAGATGCACAGTTACACAGATACACTCCACAGGCTGTCAGAAGCTGCAGGTTATTCTTGTTTTTTTCCTAATCTAAAGAGTTTGATATTGTAGTTCAAAATAATCTCCTCAAAGCAGTGCTGTCATTGATTTCACAGTATCATACTGTTTCTGGAAACAGCCACCAGAATATTCCTGCTGTATTACCCTTAAAAATGTTACCAAAAGGGATGAGCTGTGAAAATAGGCAGTTCAGGAATCTCCATAGGTAACACTGCAAACAAAATGCCACCACATCTCAGATGCAAACATCTGAGGAACCCACTTTGACTTTAATTCTGAAATTACATGCTCTTTTTACAAATGGAGTGTCTCTTCAGTTTTAATAACAAAGTCTTCTTACAACTGGAAGAAAGAGCGGTAGTTAAACTGTATCTACTGCTACTGCGTGCACTCGTAACGCATTATGTGATGGCCTGTTTTAGACCGGTGATACTTTAAACACACAGATCTAATTATTGCTGGGAATATTTCTATGGAGACAAAAAGTTAGATAAACATGGTGTGGGCAGTTTTGTTCTGCTGCAGAAAAGAGGATGCACTAGATGGACATCTCAGACCTTCACTCATGTCCTATTTGATTCCCACTGGAAGTGTGGCACTCCTAAAATACTTCTGGGCTGATTCACTATCAAATCCAGTGGCATTCACAGAAAGGTGGCAAGAGTGAACAAGGGCACATACCGTTCAAAAGAGGTGGAAAAATTATTTTTATTACCAAGGGGGTGTGCTGTACTGTGTAATATTACATGTCTATGAATACTAAAACCGAGGAGACTGGAGAAGTTAAATTAGGCACTTTTGGATTTTACCCATTTGATCTCATCTTGCAGTGACCCCAGTACTCAAGCCCTCTCCTAATGTTGGTTAGGAGAGGAAAAAAAAAAGTAGGATAACATGTAACAGTGTGATCATTTGATTCCTGACTCAGCAGGAAGTGAGGTGGGATACTTCCAGTCGCTAGGTAATCAAACTGAGACTCATTGCCACAAGATTTTGTTGAGGTCAAGATTTTAACTAAATTCTGAAAAAAAAAAAAAAAAAAAAAGAGCTCTTAAGTAAGAATATCCAGGCAGTACAGTCTGGGTTAATAAAAGATTTCAGATACAAATCCACACATCTCAGGATGTCAGCCCATCTCTCCTTATTGAAGATGAGACCTTTAACAACTTTTCCCCCCCTGGAAGATTTCTTGTGTGTTCTTCTAAATCACCCACTGCTGCTCAATTCCAGAAATGGGTTAATAAACTGTAGATCACAAGTTTTAGGCTGTGCATCACTCACTATGTTTCTATATTCTAATAGCAAATAAAAGCATGCTGTCCTGGATTTGGTTCGTTTACATTTCTCCATTGTCTTTTTTGGTGGGCAGCAGTCCCTAGTATATTCACAGGGTCAGCTTCCATCCTGGCCAAAGTACATTCCACAGCTGAAGTTAAACACATCTGCAGAAGTGATTAATTTTTCCTATTATTACTGATTAATTTCAGTAATCAAATCAATACTTTCACTGGTGCATGCCACTAATATATTTAAATGTCAATGTGAGAATTAATTATCCTTAATTATTTCCTTTCAAAGATCATTAATTTTCTTGTTGTTGTTGAGATTTTGGGATATATACACAAACTTATGACCAAATTTGTCTTTAAAATTGTCTGGAGTCATTTGTACAAAACCTGATAAGCAAAATACTTTTGAAGTATTTTACTTTTAAATAATTTTTACAAAACTTTTAAAAGTTTTAAAAATGAAAATATTTAATCACTTAAAAAATAGGCACATTAAAACCCCTGTAATTTCTAAACCTAGTTACATGTGAGTTCAGAACAAAAAGGGATTTCTCTAAACAATGAAAAATATTAATGATACAAGAGAAGATTCAATTATATAACTGTGTGTTGTAATTCTCCGTGATTTATAAAAGGCAAAATTCAGATATGCTACACAATAAATTATCATTAAGACGAGACTACAGTTTGGTCTAATAGAATCCCATTATTTAGAAATGGAAAAAGAAATCCTATTAGATTAGAGAGCTAATTCCCTGTCAGTGCTGAGGTCCCTGCTCTTTCGCTCTCAGGCTTGTCTACATGAAAACTGCTGGTGCAGTGGAAGAATCTTCCTGAGCAGAGTTACAGAAGGGCAAGAGAAGCTCTGTGTTGACCTTGCCACTATTCCCACCTCACCCTGATATGCCTCCCACATTTTTCTGCACTGAGGTGAAAGCTGAGACGTGTGCCTATTGAAGCACATTCAGCTTTTCTCAGGGAGAGGTGCACTGGAAATGCAATTAATTCCCCTCCATAATAACTTCTGCAATCACAGCAACCACACATTCCATCCACCCAAAAATGGCCGTGAGGCTCCCGGGCATGCCCAACCCAGTGCTCTAAATCAACTTCTATCTGTCACTTGTTTGCTTGCTGAGGTTATAAATTGTCCCCAACCAATTTTCTTTTTCTCCCAAAAGCCGCTCAGGTCTCTAAATTATGAGTGCCTGGCTTCCCCCTTTCCACCCTGCCACCAAACTGCCACACAATTTAAAGGGCTGCGGTGACAGGTCTCAAAACGCCCGGGCATCCCCGTCGATGCTGATGACCCTGTGCTGCTGACAGAGCCACTGCCTCGTACTGCAAGGGGCGGTGAAAGTAAAACTTTGCTTTTAGTGCAGGCACTTCTGTTTGTCTGTTCAGCATCATTAAACTGGGATTTGGGAGTTTAACAAAGTTGGTGTTAACCACACTGCTGGCTGTTGGACAAAGATACTAAAATTATTGCTTATTTCAGTCCCTGCCTGCAAGAGAGCTGGGACTCTGTTATTATGTCAGGAGGCACAAATTGCCTACTCACTTATGTGACTGAGTTAGACAAACTGTTAATAGTTGTGAAAAAGTATCAGCTACTGCTAATCATTGCAGTTCTGTGAGGATATGGTACTTAAAAATCCACAGCAATTTGTTGTTCTAAAGACATAGCTTCCAAAAATTCCTTATTTGGTGCCATAGTCCATAGTGTACTTTTTTTTTTTTTTTTTTTTTTGGTAATAGGAGTCCTGGCTTGTCTAGTTGTCTCACCAGCATGCAACTCAAACAAATGAGATGTCACTGATGGAAAACTGATGGAAAAGAAGATTTGAACAATTATACAAAACAGATAAGCCATTAGCTTCTCCCGGCATCTAATGACAAACTCTGCAGGCTCATTCAGGCTACAGCTGTAATTAAAGCTGGTCCTGAGTCATTCTGTTGTAGCACAAAATATTAACAACGGGGAAAACAAAATCTTCAGCGGCTCCTGTGCAAGGGAGGACTAGGATGAGGCTGGTGTTTGACACAGGTTAGGACTGAAATATATTTGAAATACAGGGCTATGAGAAAGAATTGGCATTTTATCACTGTTTTATTTAATAGGCTACCGTTTGGAAGCATAATCACATCTGGATAAAGACCTGACCAAGCTTTTCCGCACTGTGCCACCTGTGGGAAAGCTATTATTCAGTTATGCTGAATGTGTTATGTTATTCTATTAATCCCAAGTTTAAATTACTCAGCTATTTAAATCACACCCTTTCAACCTGTTGCTTTTATTAGCTGATAAACACCGCCTCTGCTTTTGGCCTCCTCTTGATGAAGACACTGGCAGCTGTATTTGCACATTTTTCTTTGTTTTCCAGTGGAAACCCTCAGTTTTGTGATAAATTAAGTGCAAACCCCAATCCACACGGCCAGTTTGTTCTATCCATCCAAAAAACTCCTTGAGGTATGAAAGTCAGCTACACCTGCACTGCCAAAAGAAAACCATTAAGACTGTTTATCGCTATCCTGAGCCTCCTTAAAATGACACACACGATTACTTTCAAATGTTCTCATTTGGAAAGAATACGCAGACATGCAAAGGCATTCCTGGCTGCGGGCTCATTCCTCTTCAAGCAATGCTGCCCATTGTCCTGGAAGAAGGTGGCCTTCTTTCTGCCTACCCCAATATTTTCAAGAAACAACCCAGCTTCTTCTGGTAAACAGCTACGGATACACTTAATAGATCTGGTTACTGGTTTTGCCCAAGTTGGTCAGAATTTTGCTTTCAAATTTTGCTTTCCTATTTTCTACATTCAGCCCCAAATTTCACTCTAAATTGTCTTCCCAATGACTTTACCTCTGTGAGGAATCTTCTTCACATACAGTACTATGTAAATACTACTGCAGTAGACAGAGCTAAGAAAAACATTTACTTTTATGGCATTTTTTTCTGTTTCACAATAGTGAATATTTAGATTGTCAATGGCATCTGTTAACATGTAAAAAGCTGGATAAATAAAGCTAATCCAGGTTAAATATATTCTGTAGTCTATTCCTGAGGGATTTCCTGTTATCTGTGAAGTGACTGGAGGGAGCGTGCAGAAAAAATAAATGCTAAATGTGCAGAATTGATGAAACGATCCTGCTCTGAGATAGACTTTTAAAGTGTTAACTAATAATTTTTAAATACTTTGATGAAAATATATGATACATTTAATTTTATTCCATTTGAAATAATTTAGCTGGTAAGTCTTTTTCAGGAAGCAAATAATTGTTGCTGCCTCACAGCTCCAGTTTATTATCCAAAGTAATAACCTTGGCAAAAATGTCTCTTATTTCAACTCTTGAATAAGGACTCAGTTCACATGTCTAATGTCCTGTGTAAGAGAATTAGCAGAAACTCATCTCAATGCGGTTTCAAAAGAGGAAACTAAGCAGACAGCCTTGTTAATTTAGCATATAGACTTGGAATAAAGCACAACATCCATCATCTCTCGAAATTCAATTAAAAATTGGTCTTGTGTCCAAGGAGAAGGAGCCAATTTTCTGCTGGAAGCAGAGTCTTGGAAGATCGCTAAAACCCTTAATGGTTCTTTCATTGTGGGAGCCAATATGAAAGAAAAACCAGTTTGGGAGTTCAAATTACCCCTCACATTAAATGCTAGAACATGTGTAATCTGCAGCTTGGGCCCGTTGCTGTTGATGCAGTGCTTTCTGTCACCACAGGCACAGGGGGAACTACAGGGGTGCTTGTCCCCTGCTCTTTAAAATCTTCCCGTGTGCTGCTGTGCGCTGCGGCCGTGCCGAACAGGCTTTTGCATTCAGGGTGAAACACCCTTCCCTGCCATATGTCGTGCAGAGCTCTTATTCTCCCGCAGTAGGTTTCTATGTGTGATAAAAAGATGCTTGCAAACACACACTGAGATTTAGTATCTGGGAAAAGGGAAGCCTGAAAATATGTTAACAAGATTTTCAGCATTAAACGCAATTTTGTTTCAGATTTCAGCTGTTAAACATCTTAATTTGTTTTGCTTTTTTCTCCAGTAACATAATGCTAATACACTCTGACAGCTTGTGACTCTGCGCCGAGGAGGCTTCGCAAACCAATCTTTTTACTTGAGATTTGATTTACAAAGTGCCTCAGTCCTTTAGCTGGGTGGCAGCAGTCACCGGCACTACACTTGTCATGAAGTAGGAGCACAATCTGGGCAGTTTTTCCTTGTTTGTTTATTTTCTTCTAGTGGAGGATTCACTGAGAGAAAATAACCCTTTTAACCATTTCATGTCCTCCTCTGTCCGTCCAGAAAATACTGTCGTGCAATGTCTGCCACATTCCAAAGGAAGCTGTGAATTTATTTTTTTTTTTGTAACATACATTAAACTCTTGCTGCAGAATATAGATCACATCTACAGAGTTTATTTTTATGATATTTGTTTTGGTTGGTCTTGTAGTTAATGCTGAAAGCTTTTGGACTCCAAGTTCTCCTTCCAGCCCAATCCGGCTTTGGACTTCACCTCACCAGCAGCTGGGTCAGTGGCTTTCTGGGCACTCGAGGTCACTCGTGAGCCAACAGGACCATTTGTTTCAGCTATCGACCACCCCAACCTTGTGTGGGTCATCATTTTCCCAGGAAATCAGGTTTTTGTCATGTGAGAAGTGCGCGAGGTGGCACTTCATATCACGAAGCCCTGCAGAACAGGTGTGAAAAGTAAGAGATGACCACCAGTACCTGCTCTCAGAGGTAGCCCTCTGGGCTGCTGCCTGCTCTTGGCAGGAGTAGGTATCTTCTCTGCATCCATGCATGAGGCTTCTCCTGAATGAGCACAGCCTGGCACGTCCCAGCATCCTGAGAGGTATCTTAAGTAGCATAACCAGCTCCAAAGGATAAGCACTGCGCGGACCATTTGTTTGTGCAATTGTATAATTAACTGGAGAAGATGATTTGGCATCAAGACTTAGTGAAAAATCTTTTATTCACCTCTCTCCCAGTAATTATATTTTTAGATGTTTTACATTTATTTTACTAAAATAAAAGGTCTGCTCTTCTCCAGGCAGAAGATACAGCTGCTGCTGTGGGAAGAGCAGTGCAGATGTTTCCAGCTCTCTGTCTCCATAGGTGAGGCAGAGGAAGCCAATATAACATCACCTTGCTCAGAAGCCCAGCCCTAGAGAAGATCAGCAAAATAAACCCACGTGCCTGCTTCACTGCAGCAGGCATCACTCATGAAAAAAAATTTTGCTTACAGTTTTTAAATCTCCTTTCTTCCAGGAAGAAGATTTTGCCATGTTTTCCTCTCAAAGGGGCGTTTAACCAGAACGATTCACCTTGCTTCGCTCAGCTCCGAGTGTGGGCAATGATCCGCTAACGCAACGGGTCTGTACGCTCAATAACCGCGGTCCGCACGGAGATGCTGGAGCTGGCTTCAGCCCAGCCAGCCGCTCCTGGCAGCCTGGCTGAGGCAGCGCAAAGTGAGCTGCTGCTGCACGCGCTGCGTTTCTAGACAGGCTGACTCCACTCCTGATGGGCTTCTTGCTCTGCTGACTTGTCCTGCAGCACCCGCATGGCCACATCTTTCTGAACTCTGCAGTCACTATGCTATCGTCACAGTAAATGTTAAATGCATGTTTGTTTTTTTTCCCCCTGGTTGATTTTGTTGGGTTTTGTTTTGTTTTGGTTTGTTTTGGTTTGGTTTTTGTTATCTATACTGAGTTTCTAGCATCTTTATTGCCAGGTTGTAGACTAAATTAATTAATTAATTAATTAATTAATACATTCTTTCTCTGGATAGATTAGTTTCCATAGAATCATAGAATGGTTAGGGTTGGAAGGGACCTTCAAAGGTCATCTAGTCCAACCCTCCTGCAAGGAGCAGGGACGTGTCCAACTAAATCAGCTTGCTCAGAGCCATGTCCCATGTATCCATTTGGAAATAGATATATAATAATATATTTCTGCCTCACGACAGTGTTTTAAATCATATTCAACTAACGATTGCAAAGGGCTTTACTGTTTTCTGGTGAAGATTGGCTCTGCAAGTGCCAGTCATTAAGTGGGTGGGCTGGGAGGCACCCCACTGACTTCAGTCCCCCTTTTCTCTTTCAGCTACCCGAAAGATCATTGAAAACCCCAAAATAGTTGAAAACCTGAGAAACCAAATCTAGGTATCTATGCTTTTACACAAGGCCAGTGGCTCTGGGTACCTGACTTGAGACGTGCTAAAGATGCCTGATTATTTGGGGATGTGCAGTCGGATATTCTCCAAAATCCAGCTGTTCCGAAGTCCCCAATGTTCTGTGCTCAGGTATTGTGGCATTCAAAATGATTCAAAATCCTGTCCAAATTATTTTACATTACTGCAATACGAAGGAAGTAATTGATCTTTGTATTCAAGCTGCAGCTCAGTACTGTCAAAAGCGAGACATCTTGCCTTAAAACTGTAAACAAATAAAAGGATATTGTAGAATTTATTTCCTTTCCATGATGAAAAGCATTATGGCAGCCTGTGGAGAAATATGTCTTCTTACATTTGCCTTGCTCGCCACCAGGATTTAATAAAGATTCTCAGTGCAGCATGCACACAGCTTTGCCACACTTGGGCTGCTTCAAGCATCTTATTATTTACCTATTTCTGCAAGAGTCCCCACAGCAGACGGTGTCTGCCCTGTTTGCACCCACCTTTCCAAAGCCTATTGGGCACTGGTGATGTTTATTTACAGCCCTTCTTTCTAACCACAAACAGACAGACAGCAGCTGCAAAAGGCTATATTGATCAATTGAGAAGAATTTCTGGCTAAAAAGCAGAATCTCTGTCATATAAGGGAAAAAATGAGATTTTCTGCAGCAGACAATGACAGCAGACCACAGCAGAGAGGGGAGCAGGGTCCCCGAGATGGACTGGGCTGAGCTGCACTCGGCAGAGCGGGCACTGGCCAACGGCGGCTCCTGGTGAGCTGGGATGTGCTGTGGGAGCACAGCTGGATTTTATTCTTTCTGTGCAGGACAAGGCTGAGAAACGAGCTATGTCATAGAATCATAGAATGGTTTGGGTTGGAAGGGATCTTTAAAGGTCATCTAGTCCAACCCCCTGCAAGGAGCAGGGACATCTCCAACCAGATCAGGTTGCTCAGAGCCCCGTCCAACCTGGCCTTGAATGTTTTCTAGGTGGAGAACACGAGAAGAGAAGTGCCGCAACACTGCCATTTACCCCCCGGGAGCTTGCTCCTTGCTGAAGTCATTTTTCCCTCGTAGGCACGCAGTTCCTGGATGTTATTTATCACAACTCTTCTGCATCTGACGCTTTGTTCCCGTACTTCATTTTACCTTGCCTATAGCTGGTAGGAGCTGAAGTTTATTAGTTTTTCCGGCACAGCTTGCTCAGTACAGTGTAAGCCGCCAGCTCCCAGATTAACAGCACGTGAGGTTTGTTGTCAGCTGGAAGTGAGTGAAAACAGCCACGTGCTGCTTCAGGTGCAGAGGATGCTTGGAAAGCCTTGAAGCAGCAAAGGGAAATGTGTTTATGTGTTAAATTGCATTCATGCTGTAAGCAGATTTTAACCATTCAAGATGAAGAGAGATAATTGGGAAAACCAAGTATTGAGTGATAATATTCTATCAAAAACTGGTTTATGTGCATCTGTACCTTGCTCAGTTATTGTGTCTACTTAAAACACAACCCCATATGAAAAAATATAACTTGGACATTAATGAACCACCTGCATAAATTTGATCAGCATATGAAGGAATGCAATAGCTATAAATGTCACTGTACAGAGTCACCAGGCTTTTTGCCCAGATGCAAACCCAGCTTCACGGAAGACTTGCAGCTTGTGAAAGTCCAAAGCTTTCTCTTTCCCCTTCACCTCCTCCACTGAAGCAAATCACTATGAAGGCAGCGCAGCTGTCTGAGCTCCTTGGTCTTCGGTTTACCCAAAGGTTTCTCAGAAGTCCGTCATTGGCAAAGGTGATGTAATGAGGCAAGCCTTGCAAACGAAACTACAAGCAATGTCCTTTCCTGTATAAAATACAGCATAGCAAAGGCATCAGTTAGCTGTGACAATTTTGATTCACTTAGGGGAAGCCTCTGTGTGCTGTTACTGGTTGGGGACACGCCTGGCCCCAATATTGCAAAACATCGTGGTAGGTGGGCTTTGCCACCGCAGTCAGCTGTCACGATTTTTGTTGAAAGTTACTTCTAGTTTTCGTTATCAAACCACATGCACTTATACTGGACTGTATCATCCAGTCAAGTGAAATATTCTTTTATACTACTCAGAGAAAAAAACATTTAAAATATATTGTTTGCTAAGCACAGAAGGATATAAAAACACCAATCAGCATTTCCAGGAGAAATATAATAAGAAAGCTACCAGGAAAGATTTGCAAGAAATAAAGACTTCTATTCCTAGAAAAAGATGTGAAAAATGCAGCTGCTTTTCTGCAAGGTGAGTAAAGCAGATTGGCAGCAAAACCTTCCCATGTATTTCCACATTGCTGTGGGCAAAAGCATATTAGTCACTACCCTTAAAACAGATAATGGCTTTTCAACTGCTGTGTGCCTGCGTGTAGCTGTAACAAATGCTCTGAGAGATAAACAGCTTTGGCTGAGGCAAATGGATCAGAGAGGGGAGCCGGCTGATTTGCCTCCGCCACTGCCTCCCAGCTTTGCCGTCAGCACGCGCATGCACACTAAACACATAACTGTTCGAAAGTGGTGTTATGAGGCACAAATTAATTTTAAAATTCAGCTTTGCTCCACTGGAACAGACTTGCACTTATATCAGTTAGGAGCGCACTTTGTCATAGTTCCCTTTTCGATGTCGTCCAACCTTTTCCAAACTAGCAACAAGATAAAAAATACATTTAGGACTACTGGTAAGACAGGTGTTAACTGGCCTCTTTACATAGAGTGCGGTCCTCTTATCTTTAGGTTTTAAACTCAGCCTAAGACCTGTGAATAGTTAGAACAAGAAGGCAGAATGCATTACACAGCTCCATCTAACATTTCTCTCTTCACACTTAACTTATCTAAAGCCAAACTGGCACGTGGCTGGGCAAACAGGGCTTGCAGGACGTGAGGGTGTCCCCCACCAGACTTTGTAAGCGGTGCCTCCTGCTCTCTGGGGAATGGGCAGCCCACGACCACAGCCCTCTGCCCAAGAACAGTTCCAACACAAACCCAAAGATCCAAGCAGGGCACCAAAATCTCCATCAAATATGAACAAATCCAAATATATATATTTTTAAAAGCCTCCAATATGTCAGTCCACGGAACAGTTCATAGAACTTAGTTTCACTCTCAGGCTGGTGATGGTTTTGAGTGTTACCATCATGTGTGAGTCAGGAAAAGCGTTAAATTAAGACTTAAACAGTAGCACAAAGTCCAACATAGAAAGTCCATGCTGAAAGCTCATTTGTCTGGTACATCTCATTCATTTTCTGAACTGGAAAAGATTGGATGACTTTGTTTCTGAAACCTTCCCGATATGTTTGTAATCTTTTTATCCACACAGGAGGTGTCTTTACAAGTATATATTCCATAAAGGTTCATATTCATACTAATATATGTATTTTAAGTGACTGAGGATGCTTCGAGACACAGCAGTTGTAAGTGTCATGCCATGCTGGGGCATGACATCCCATCCTCAGGTGCCAGGTACAGGCATGGACTTTTATTCTGTTGTGAAAGTCTACTCCCAAGACATACTTCAGTACTCTTTCAGCTAGGACTGAATACAGGAAATTTTCTCATTTGCAGAAAATGTTGATCTTCATAGTTTACGCTGTTGAACTTGTATAGGAATAGCATGGCTATTCCTGTCGCATTCATGATTTTCGTGCTGGGAATACAGACTTAACGATCATGCTGTTTTCTATTAATGTGTATTTGTGAACGCCCTGAAAACACAGTTTGGTTATTTTTATGATGCTTTTTTTTTTTTTGCCAGCTCTTGAAAGTTCTGAAAGACTAATGGAACCAGTCCTTGCAAGAGACATACAAACATCAGAAGTAGGCAACTATATGATCAATCTGACCTATTTGGAGATGTCCCCGCTCCTTGCAGGGGGGTTGGACTAGGCGACCTTTAAAGGTCCCTTCCAACCCAAACTGTTCTATGATTCTATGGTTCTGTATTTAGGGTCATGCAAAATTCTCTAGCAGAGTCTCAAAGTCTGAGTACGCTGTGGTGAGCAACAGGGCTTCCCACAGGGTGTCACACACTGGAGGTGCAATATTGCCAGAGATCCTCTTCACGCTGCCACCAGAAACGTGTCAGGTGCCAGGTGCATTGAACAGAAAGTCTGTTTGAGTGAGTTCCTGCAAACCGGAGACTAGACAAAAGCTTAAAGATCTAGGTGATGTGTTACAGAACGAGCATCGTTTGCCAGCCAGTATTGGCGCTTACCTTTTCAGAAGAAAACATTCTGAAACATTTTCCGTCCCAGCTCTTAACACTCTGTTCTGACACTCAACACAGGAAGATACCTGGTACGCGGATGGCACATCTCTGTTCCTGTGCTTGTCATTAATTTCTTGTCTATAGTCAGAGGTGACAGGCAAAAGGAATTTTTAAAATCTTGTTTTCTTCTTTCTGTTTGATAGGTTCTGCTATTTCACGGGAAGATTTGCATTTCTGTTTATTTTGGTTTAGTTTGTAGACCCATGCGACTGGCTTCAGGATGTTTTAAGCAGCAGGTTACCTGCTTAGGAAAAAATGCATCTGTGGACTATGGATGTGGCACTGGCTAAGAGAATTTGCAGTGCATCACGTGCAGTGAAGCAGATGGACTCTATGGATGAGTTAACAGTGACTCATAAGATTGCCTTAAATAATGAATTTTTTTTTTTTCCCTAAATGGCTTAAAACCCCATATGCTATGGGGAGGAAAGCTCCAATAATGACTTGTGCAGAGCATTGTGCATTCAGGAAGGTCTACAGAGCAGCTATTGCCTTGCAGAGGGGTAAGCATCCCTCTTGCACATTAAACTCATGCTACATTTTACAAAAAAGATGAACAAGAAAACAGAATCTCCCCCAAAATACCAACCCCACGCTCTACCATGAGAAGAGTCACGGCCCACCTTGTTACTTTCTATCTCTGTTTTGAGCTCTTATTGCTTGCAAAACTTGAGCGGCTTCCAGTTTAGTCATTTCCCCTTATCAGGAAATCCAGATGAAATTACATTCCTACCGGAGGCTTTTAGAGGTATATAAGAGTCCTGTTTGCCTTTATAGAAGATGTATTTCTCTGACATGTTTTCTTTTTTTTTTTTTTCCCAGCCAAGTGGTGGTCATCTGCTCTGTCCCAGTGTCCACTGCCCCTTCTGATTGTCACTGCAGACGTGGCTCTAAGCATTTTGTTGTCTTGTTCCCCAGTTACTCAACCTCTTCTCAGGAGAGAAGAGACAAGGCGGGGCGGGGGGAAGCAGGGTAAGCCCCCTCTCTGGAAAGTTTATTCAGTAAATGCTTAATCAGGTTCCCATTATCGGGAAGGGGATCCATCTGAGAACAAATCTTTGTGAAATTGGGCAGCAAGAACTGTACCTAAAACTAATTTTCTCAACAAAGTGGTAGCTGTCTGCTTTTAACTATACCCTGGAAGAGTTGTCTGGATAAGGATCAATATCCGTGAGATGAGCAGGCTACTGGTGCCTAGGGCCTCCAACAGCTACCAGCACCTGGCTGTGTTCGCTAATGATCTCTGCACCAAAACACTCGCTAAGAGAGAAAACAAAGAGCAAAATAAAGGGAATCAGCTGGACCCCAGAGGAAGGGCACAGAGGAGGAAACTGAGCCCTCGTCCCGCCCGGCTGCGATGGGAGAAAGGGAAGGGATGGAGGTATGGCACCCGGATGGGATGCGGAGGAGACCTCCTGGCAGCCTCTGCCACCTGCAGATGAAGGTGCTGGTGAGGTAAGCAGGGGACACAACTCCCCCTTTATAAGGTTTGTGGAATTATGTTTGTATTAAATCAGTGCTGGTGGAATGCAACCCCACTGGTGCATAAATGGATCATAAATGACTCTGGGCAGGTCAGAACTGCCAGGTCACATTCACCAGAAAATAATAATAATAATAAAAAAAATATACCAGGATTTCCACCATTTTACTTGGCTCATAAGGGTCACAGTCGCCAACACTGTTGCCTCTGGGAACCCCAGTGTCCCCCTTCCACCACAGAGCAGTGCTGGCCTGCTGTCCAGAGATGTACACGCAGAAATAATGTCAGACCACCACCGTTTCCATTAAGACACTGGGATAAAAATCTGCTTTCAAAAAATTAAATTGTCAGTACTTCCCCATGACTCATCTAACAGCAAAGATGCACTTCTGGCACAAAACCAAACCCGTCATCCACTGGAGACCCAATTAAAAAAAAAAAAAAAGGGGCAGTTATTAGTTTAAAATTTTGTGTGAACTTTCTGGTGGTTACTGGTGAAGCCACGTCCTCGCTGCGATTCCAGAACCAGTGACACTGCAGCACATGCATAATTAAGCACAAACTCAAGGATCTTTGCTATGCAGAAATGGAATTAACCAAGCACATATTTAGCTTTGCAGTACATAAAGTGCTTTATTGAGTCAAAGTCTGAACCACAGTCCACCAACATCAGTGAAAGATCTTCTCAGGACTTTGGGTTTGACTCATAGAAAGCCATCACTGCTCGTCTTACCGCAACGGCCACACATGCTCTTGGAAATACAGCTTACAGCAGCAATCCACAGGGTATTGTCCCATTTCAAGTATGTCTTTTTTTTTTGTCTTACCTTATATGCTAAGTTTTGTGGAATATAGCTCAGCTGGGCCTACCCCATCAAGTAGAAGCTTTTACAGAAGTGATTACGCACTCTGCAAGGCAGTTTCACGGACACATCGCATGCAATAGGAGAAGTTAGTTATAGTAAGTAAAATCAACACCACCAAAGGTAATCAATATTTTATTTATAAACACACATTTACTATAAAAGCTGTTGCATTTTAGACAAGTTTTCCTAATTTTCAGAGGCATTTTAGAATAAATAAAATAAAGGAAAGATTAGCATAATTGGTATTCAACATTAGCCCCAGGTAGGACAGCAATCCTTGTCCGTGAGTGGACATGCAAGTAAGGATGGTCCCCTTCTGGTTCACCAACCTTTAGGACATTCATGGAAAACGACAGATGGACTGCATAAAAAACACTACATAGCAAGAGTAAGGAAAAAATACACCATGAAAAATGGGGCTGTGAAATACAGATGGGTTATGACACCTGTTCAGGTTCTCTGAAGTAGTAGGAGGCTAAATAAATTCTGAAACATCTAAAATCCATTACATACATTTTACTTGCTTAGCAATAATAAATCATTTTTTGCAACAAATACATTTACATTGTAGTTCAATTGTAGTAAAGCGTTTTATTTTTTTTGTGCTTAAAGTTCCTGATAAGAAATGTATCATATTTATGTGTTTGTACTGAAAAAAAAAAAGGAAAAAAAGAAAAAAAGATCTAAGCCTGTATGAAGAATCCAAAGCAAATATAAGATCAAACATAACCAGTTGGAAAGTACAATTAGGATAACTGTTGAAAATTATTCTGTGCTGGTGAATAGATGTTCATGAGGGGGAAAAAATCGTTGTCTGAGAACGCCGCTTCACTTCGCTTTACATACAATCAACTTTGCTACAACATGCATATGTGAAACTATTAACTGATAGACACTGGGATCAACTTCTAAGCAGCTTCAGAGATCCAGTGATGTGTCTGCAGTGCGACGCATGCCCCCACCCCACCCCTCACCCATGCATTTTAGTCCCAACCATGCTCCTAAGGCCTTTCGGCACTTACCCCTACGTGAATGAGAAGCAGATCTACCCTCCGTGACAAACCGACCCTTTTGTACACTGGGGACTGATTTACACAGCTAAACTCTACCACACGGGTGAAGTGGTGTTAGTGACTCATACCACACAGATGCACAAGCATGCACGGTGTCGTTTAAAAATTAGGCCCGACATGTATTCACATCTTCTTAATGCAGCACATGGAATTACACATATGTACAAAGTCGGTTATAAAATCTGCTTCTTGAATTTCCATGTTAACCCATTATTGACAGGGAAAATGTTATGATGACCACATGCAAAGTGCAAACATCCTAGTTATCAAAAACCCTTTAACGGTAAATCATGCAGGTGGTTAATCAAAATATTGGACATCACTGTTTTATTTCCAAAACATTTTTCTGATTTTTTCATTTTTTTTTCTTTAAAAATACTCCCCAGGTGAAGTCCACGAAGAACTTCAGCTTTTTGGATTTATTGCATCCATAAGTCATTGTTGACTGTGTGCAACAGCTCTGCAGTTTCTAAGGCACAATTTTGAGGAAGTAACATGTAACTTTCCAGCAGACAGTCACAGCGTCCTTCAACGACAACATCGTACATGGGTTTTCAATGACATGCAGTTTTGCATGGGGATGCACCTCACAGGCAAGCAACTGACTAGTGTTTAAATAAATAGTTGCTAGCTATAGAACAACTCAAAATTATTGCTTCCCTAATAACCACTTCATTTCCATTTACCAACACATCAAAAGACAACGGATGTGCACATACATAAAATACATCTCCATTAATTTAGTTTTATCATGGTTTTAAGGCAGAATAAGTAGATTTCTTCCTCCATTTTAAGTTGCGTCATGAACTGCTAAATCGGGACATTTCCAATAACTTCACCAAAAAGTGCTAGAATGTTTTACAATTACAACACATCCCCTAACCTTGCCTGTGTATTGTGGACAAAGTGACACAGCTCTGACTGCTGTTTCAACGAGCTGCTGGATCCCTTTAGTAAGGAGCACACGCTTAATCAAAAAGCACAAAGGAAAACTGGCCCAAACACAGGCAAGTTAAAGTTTTTTTTGCCTGCTGCTGCCAGCCTCCTCCCTGCTCACCGTCCACACTCTCAGGTTTTGCTGACTTTCCTGGGGGAGTGCATGGAGAACACGGGCTCAAGGCTGCTTAATTCCCTGCTCTGGACGGCACCCAAACCACACGTGTTTCTCTGCATGAGATTTCAACCAACCGTAATGTTGGCAAGGGGACGAACAGATCTCAAACCAACTCAGACCGTCCGTGGGCAAGTTACACGCCAAAGAGAAAAGCTTCACCATAGCATCAAACCGCAGCTCGGAGACTCACAGTTCAGCTGCCCACTCGGCCGCCTCTCCCCCACATCACCTTTCATCGAGTTTAATAACAACATGGGCTGCTGAACTCAGTAAGAAGGATTGCTCCTAATGGGAATCTTGCCATCGTTAACGGTATACAGTCTTTAGGTTTAATGAAGAAATTTTTATTTGAGAGAATATTAAGCTATAGTCATGAACATTACTTGAGGTACACAAACAAAAAAATCCTATCGCTAAAGGTGCAATAATTTCTTTGTATAAGTCCTACCCTCCACTGAAGGTAATATAAACACAAAATGCTTCAGAATTACAGGATGTATTATCAAACTAGTCTCTGTATAAAAAAAGTTATAGCTTCAGTTATAACAGAGAAGTCGTGCTGTGATGTTTAGTTTTTCAAATGCACTGATTAGATACTATCTTAAAATTACTTCTCAGCTCAAGTTGGCATATTCTATAAAGGTTCTGTAAACTTAAACTTTTTAATTGCTAGAAATATTAAAACAAAACTGCTTTATTGCATGTTTATTTTCTTATTACTTTCCAAAGAACAAGGTAACAGACTGGAAATCATAAGCATACCTGAAAAGTGGGATTTTTTTTTTATAGTACTTAGGCTTTACCTTCCCAAATATGGTCATACATATTTTGCACATTTCTTAAGAAAGGGGAAAAACAACATACTGCATTTTAAAAGAGCAGGTACAGCGTTTTTATGAGTTTTTCAAAATGGGATGAGAGCCGTGATGTCCATGGATTCAAGCTCTTACAAGTGATTGTCTGGAGGCAGCCGATACATATGAGAAGAGAGCTCCTTCTTGAAAGTTATTAGGACTGAAAGTCATGTCACAATGTAGTTGGCTGTCCAGCAGCTGGGTAAAACAAAATGAAACCAACTCATTAGTCCACAAATTTTAACAAACATACATAGGCTTTTCCATATGTTATCTCTGCAATTCAAAAAAACACCTCTGGAAATAGACATCATTTGTGCCCTGCTTCTCTTTCTTCCTGCAAAGCTGGGGCACCAACTGCAAAGAAGGACTCAGCACAACTCCAGTAGAAACATGTTTTCCATGCCATATGAACAAATGCATCCTGCAAGCACTTTTATTTCATTTTACTCCCAAAGTGCTTGTGAGTGTATTTTCTTTTAGGCTCTGCAGTGGCAAAATAGTAAAGCAAAGGACTGATGAGTCATCTTTAGCCGTGCCGGGTTTGTGTTACGTGGTAATACAGAGCCCTTGTGTTACTTCACCATAGAGAGAATCTCATGAATTTACTTCTTGCCTTTGACTTCAGCACACTCAAATCTGTAACTTTTCTCCATGTTTGACACTGAATACCAAGTTCCCTTCTTTGTGAGGTTTCACTGTAGAGAAGTAAGCTACCAATAAAACCCCATTCACTTTTATTTGAAAAATAGAAATATTTTGGACACTGGACCACTGCATAACATTCAATGCTTTTCTCTCTTAAGGTTTTTGATAATTTATTATGAAACAGAATCATCCACAGTTTCAAATAAGCTTCTGGCAGCCAAAACATCCATAAGCATCTCAAAACAATACTGATAAATTCTGGGTTAGTCAGAGACCGTCAGTTGTGCGCACTGCTGCACAGGTTTTCAGATATAGCCGCAGGGGCAGGAAGGTACGAGCTGTGCAATCAGGCAACTGATTTTATATTTAGCAGCAGACTTCCCAGAACTGAAAGGCAAAACACTAACGTGGCACCAGTTTGTTCTTCTTTTCAGATATGGAGTCTGTCAAATTCTAGTTAAAAATGAGCAACTAACCATATTTCCAGTTTTGTCAAAACTGTTAACAAGAGCCAGTGTAAGAAATACAACTAAATCACATTTTGAGATTTTGCATGAGGAGTGGACACTGCAGGAAGAGGTAATTTGTGGGAAAAAAAAGACAAACCCTTGTCACTATTATTCTTCAGGAACCATATATTTCCTCAAAACCTATTCTCTCTGTCACAGACCTGGTTACGGTTGTTCTAGGTACGTATGAATGCAAAACCTCACTGGACGAACACTGTGCACAGCTCTGCACTGCATTTTCTAGCACTGCTGCTGTAGAAATGATGATGGAGGGGGTGATTTCTACAGCATATAAGCTGATAAATAATTTCTTTGAGCTTTCATCTACCCTTAAGGGATAGACTTTTTATTTAAGCAAATAGGATTATGAAGAAAAGGAAAATATTATCTTTTTTTTTTTTTTTTGTAAAGATGGATGGGCAACTGTGCATTTTAAGGGTCAGGACCTCATTCACATGAAGGTTTATAGTATCAAGCCTGAAGAGGAAAAGGTATTTCTATATGTGTCAGGTGAAATAAATAACAATAATAAGTGGCTAACATTTCTTAGCAGACTTAAAAAAAAAAAACAAAAAAAAACCCCCACCAAACAAATGGTTATACAATAGCACCCTCTAGCTCTATTGATGGAGAAATATCTCTCTCCTGAAACACCAGAGGAAAAGAAATAATCTATCCTTCTGCTAGCAAAGGTAGCTAGGTACCTTCCCTACTCCTGGATTTCTACAGCCACTGCTTTTGAGAGAGATGAAGGGAAATAGTAAGTGAAAAGAGGTCTATATCTCCACTTATCAGTTAGGACTGTAGGCAGTGAATATACTGAACAGTAACATGTATCAGGAAGGCAACAATTATGCCCGTGGGTTTTTGTTTTTTTCCTGTGTCTTACTCTTTTCTACAAAGTAGAAAGCCAGCATGAGCACTGCCCATCTCATATCACTGGTGACACCAGGGTGAAGCTGAAATGCTCTAACAATTTGGTATCAGCCACAGAAATCCAGGACTAGGAAGGACATTCAAATGACTTTTTGAAGGCAGAAAAATGCATCAGAGTTTTTTTCTGAAATGCAATTGTTGGGCTCATTCTTCAAAATGTAGGAAGTAACACTTTAGAAGATGTCTGGGTATATCACCACAAGGATTTATTTTGAGTTACAGAACATTCCTAGTATTTTCCTTGACCATCTTGTCTGCAAAAGGAGGCCTGGAGACATAAAAAATGGGAACTTCTCCAAACAAGGCCCAGAGTCCTAGACCTAGTACAAGTATCTACTTTGTCTCATGTGATGTGATAGATCCAAGCCTTCAGGACATGCAACGTGTGCATACGAAGTGTAGGACTTCGTACACAGAAACAGCCTTTAAGTCTAGTATTGATAAGCAGAGATCTTCTAGGCATGGTTTAATGGGCTTGAAAATCTTTTTTGATATAAAAGAATGATTAAAACAGCATGGGAAGGCTCCCCTTCCCACCGTGAAGTTGTGCCTGAGTGGTAAAGCCATTTGGGCATAAGGGAGACCACATTTCTTCCGGGAGGAGAAAAACTCATCAGCTGAAATCACGGCAACAGTATCGTTAGAGTTCACTGTCCTCTGGACAGTGTTTGGTACTTACTTCTGGATCGGATATAACAATCGTTGCAGTTAAGAAGACCATTTCTAATCCTGACATCTGTCCCACTTGCTGCGTCTCCCAGCTGTCCCTTGCAAATACCACACTGTCAATTGAAGAAAAGAGAAAGTAAGAGAGAGACCAACCATGCCCTACTCTCTCTCACAAATCTCCTCAAATTTTTGCTTTTGTTTCAGTAGTTCTTGGAACACTGAGAAAAGAAATAACCCCCAGATCCCAGTCCATACTCCTCGGGAGCACTGCAAATCAGTGACAGGTTTATTTTAGAGTCAGCAGTATTTAGGACTGGATTTCAGCAGTCTCCACTTACACAGAAGTGAACTCTAGTGATTTTAAGGGACATTTGATTTTGACGCTGCATTCTGGTGCCAGCTCATTTTTGTTGGACAAAGCTTAGAGAGGCCAGATGTTTAGTTTGGGTAAAGATCTAAAACCAAAAAAAGGCTTCATGATTGCCTAAAACCAACTGGGCCAGAGATAATGGAAATGGACACTTCCTGAGTTCTCTGGAAAACACTATTTTCAGACACCCAAGAACAGTCATGAAGTATTTCTACTGAGAGCTCTGGTGAAAGGTTGAAGACATCGTCCATTCCATACTCAAAGCTTTCCAACCATGGGTCAGATCAAAGATGGCCAGGGACTGGCCACGTTTTTAAAAAAAAAAAAAATTTTTAAAAAAAAAAAAAAAAAAAAAAAAAAAAAAAAAAAAAAAAATCACAAAGTAACTAATTTTATATTTTTTAAAATTATATGATGCTTCCCCCTGTAAAGGGAGGAAATTTGCTTGCTAAATCACACTGTTTAGTCCAGTTAACATGTCTGACAACAAAATAACACATTACCTGCATTACTTCCACTTCTCTACAAACACACAAACATACACAACAAACATGCAAATCCCCATGTCCTCTCTCATGTGTCGTTCAATTTCACATCTACAGCCCTCAATATACTCTCTCCTCAACTTGAGATTTTCCTTAATAAAGCAAGAGACATACCCTGAAGCACTGAATATGGAAATAAAGACCAAGTGTCTCAATAATCATGGCAGCTCCTTTTCCAAGAGGAAGCCCACAGGTAGAACAAAGCTTCTTTCCGCTGACAGACCTAGAAGACGAACATGACTTGAAGAAAACAGAACAGCAACTGGTGCTAAAACATACCCACATGTTTACACAGGTTTATGGAGAGGGACAGGATGGGAGGAAGGAGCACGGGGAGATGTTACATAAATTCTCATTAACCCTTCAACCATATTGCTGATCAGCTTGCATGTCTGCCTTGCAGACAACCAAGTAGAGGACTCGAAATGCTTGAATGTACAGCAGCTCAGACCCATTTCCATGCCAGTTTCCTGTGCTGGATCAAGGGAGATCCAAGCCTCTTAAAAGAGACCCAAACGGTAGGGAACCATGCCTGTGGATTTCTGAGATCCAGTCAACGGGTGAAAGCAGATACTCACAGAAATTACCCAAGTCAGACTCAGTCTGGAGATTTTTCATTTTTTTTTTTCTGTAAATGGGTTTGCTTACTGCAAGTCAGAAGGCAGGGATGCTGCCCTTACACTCAAATAAGCTGGCAAAGTCAACAGCATCAGCGTAACTGCAGTAGCACAGACCAGGCGTCAGGCACTTGCTAACTAATTCTAGCCTATGCTGTTGCATCTACATGCCTCTTAGTTAAAGTTGAAATCAGATCTCCACGTGCAATGCAAAAATACTTCAACTCTCTCCTTAAGCTTCAGTCCTGTCTAGACCTGTCTAGTAAATCAGCTGTTTGATGACAGCTGGGTGAGCGATCGGAGCCCCAGGAATAGCTGGGACCCTTTTTTGTAATGGTTTTAATGACAGTGCAGGTGCACACTTCTATGTGTTTCATGCTCTTCCCTTCTCACCTGTCTTCCAGCCTGCCAGACTGATATTTGTCTAGTGAGATGAACCTGAGACCAAAAGGGATCCCTTGTCATTATGTGTCATGCATGCTTTTTCCAGCCAGGGTTGAAAACAGGAGAGAAACTTTGGGATACTTCATGAGTTTTGAAAAGATGGTTTGATGAAATTGTACACAGATAAGCAAGTTTACAATATCTTGCTTTATGGTTTTGGTGCACCAACATAATAAGCCACCAACAGAGACAGATCTGGACTGCATCATGATAAAAAAGCCATTTAAAAAAAAAAAAAGAGAGAAAGAAGCAGCAGAAAGACTTGTCACAACCAGAAAACTGTCCTTGCTTCTATCTAATTTCTGTCACTACAGAGCCCATCATTCTTTATCCCACCATGCACATTGACAGCACAGGCACATTGCTGTCTTGTTGCTTCATTCTCATTACTCCTTTTAGAATAACTCCCTACCACCTTAGGCCCCCCTCACTAAACAAAACCACAACACTCCCCCAGTTTCTTCTCCTCCTTAATCTTAAGCCTTCTGCATTACTCTTGAGTCCACCTTTATTTTCACTTCTTCTCCACTACCAGAGAATTTTTTTAAGATAAGTTTTCTAATCTTTTAGTGGAACAATGAATTACATCCCATCTGTTGTTTCCAAAACTAAGAATTTTTTCAGGAAAAGATCTTGAAAAATAGTCTCAGATCAGGATATAGCTGCTAAATAATATGAAGTAACTATCATGATTAGCTACATGTAGCAAGAAATGATCTGCAATCCCACCAAAACTGCAGATAAAATTAGAAAAAGCAGAAGAAATTGTTCACGTTAAAAATTCCTAAGAGTTTCATATCAATGCAAATGGCATTGGAAGGAGAGCTTTGCTACCAAACATGAAGAAAAATGTTATTTAAATAGAAGAAAAACTTCTTATGTTTTCTGTGTTGTACTACGTTACCCTATTTAATAAGCCAACTGATTTTAATACACTCTAAATTATGAGTGATTCTAACAGGCTACAGCTAACATTTGTTTAGAGTTTACAGTAGACATATGTCACTGAAAGCTGCACAGCTCATTGCCTGAGAGAATCAAATCTCCAGGAGATTAGTATGACTGCAGAAAAATTTAAAAATAAAACAACAAAAAAGCAAAACGTGTTTCAAGTTTGGAAAATAAGGAAAGGATTTATTTTTAAATCAGTGAGTGTTGAAATGTCAGTCGGTGACAAAATCTAGAGTATACCTTGCTCCTGAGCATGTGACTATTCACAGTGAAGACAACATCCTTTGGCTTAAGTGCTCTGAACGCATGGTTTAGTGCTTACTTTGACTGGGGCTTATATTATCCTATTTCAATTTCATTGAAATTTCAATGATCAAGCAGAGTCCTGCAGCTGCTTTCTGAACTGTGTTATTTGAAAACATAACAATGCTGCTGAAGTAGGCAAGAAGTATGGGAAGGGGAGCCACGTGTTTACTCCATGGATGGTTATGAATTGCAACATTTAGAAGAATTAATAGTGCATCCACATAATGCTAATGTGATCTACACTGCGGCAGTTCACCGGCAACTACAAGATGTATTTGGTCTGCAAAATTCCTTATTGACCTTCTGTACCTGTTGGGTGACTGACTTGGAACAGCAGGAGAACAGGGAGATGATGGCCCAGATCGGAAGTTCTCATGATAGCCTGCCCTAAAACACAGGAGAGAAAAATGCATTACTGCAGCTGAAGAAAAATTCAAACCAGAGGTTTTTGTCCTGAGAAATTCCAGCTGATGGATTTCAGCATTCTCAGCTCTTAAGATTTTTTTCCTAAGGTAAAGTACAAATTTGCTGTCCACTGCCATTTTGATAAAATGAAAAAAGCACACATTTTTTGGTTCTGTCCTACCCACCTATCAGCCCAACGTAGCTTACACCGTGATGAAGGAGTGTTAAGCCAAGGCACACCACCTTGTACTCTCTGCTCCCCAAGGGATGTGCATAGAAGCATGCTGGTAGAGCAGATGTGGGGTTGTTGATGGAGGGTCTGTGCCCTTTATTCAGTAAAAAGGCAGCTACCAACACTGAGAAGTGGTTTATTCTTATTTGTGTCCATTCTACTCTGCAAGAATTTGGTCAGAAAAACCATGGATGCTTTTTGTTCTCAGAAATCACAGCATCGATTAAACCTCTCACTGCTTAAAGCTGCTTACAGATTAAATAATAATTTTCTCAAACACACACGAGCAGTTTGTTATAAAGAATAGGTAATCAAACCTCAATCTATATTAGTTTTGATTGGATACAAGCTTCATAGAGGTAACATACATCTTGCAGGAGGTGTTCATATATATGCTAATGAAACTAGATGTTCCTTTCTCATTACAGAGATACACTTTTTGCAAATGTTAGGTAAAGAAGGTAAGAACTTTTTAGTAATGCTCACTCAAAAACACAAGTCAAAGCATCAGACAAAGAAAAAAACCTCACCAAATTTATAGCAGAAAGAAAACACTAATCTCTATGTATCCTATTTTAAAAGCTATAAGCCTTAAAGAACCAGAAAATAGCAATCGTATGTTTAGAAGCTGGGGAATGAAGCTCTTGGATACCAACTTCAAAGGGGCAGATGACTCCTGACATTCCCACCCTGGTATTTAGCCACTTACCAGCTATAAATGTTTGTCTTAGGGACTTAAAACAAATGAAGAACATGAACAGTTAGGCAGATGAATGTTTAAAGACCTAAGGAGACAGAAGACAGAGTGTGGCAAGCAGGGGGTGTCCTCCCTTCTGAAACTAATTACTGGGGTACTCGTAATGAGAAACAAAGTGGATAAATGTGAGCAGTCTTGGTAGGAAAACCAGGAATCAAAGCTGTCTGCAGACTGCAGGACTACTCATGAAACTTAACCAATAAAGAATGCTGAGTAGGAATGTAAGGAGAATAGAGTCAGCAAGACTTCTCAACCTCTGCAATAATCTTTATTTTACATTCTCACCTCCTTGTTTCTCCTGCAGAGCTCGGCTGTTGTCCCGCATTCTGGCCCAGGAATGGTCTCTGTCGAATGTCCTCTGCGCGATGTGGGGACTGCTTTGTCAGCAACTGCTGATTCCAGGAGACATCTACAACAGGAGGTGAGGAAATCTCAATAGTTGTGGTAAAATGCTTTTGTCAATACTTACAGACCAGCACAGCTTGGGGGTACAGTACAACGGAGACATGAGATGTACTGCTACCTAAAAATAAGTTCTCAAAAACCCCACACAAAGTCAGACACAGGTTTTGCTACACTAGGAGACCTCTGTGGGACAACATCCCCTTGCATTACCTTCACATACACATGACCTACCCTGCTACTGAGTCTCAGTTTCTGAAGGGGGAAAGGGAGAGGTCAAACAGCTGTCCAGAACAGCACTTGGGAAAGCAAAGTATGTCTGTCCTACAGAAGGAAGCACAAGAGAGACAGAAACTACCCACTGTGCCTGCGGATCCAATGTTCTCCATACCAAGAGTTAAGAGGAAGGTGGTGTAGTCACTGCTCTCCATAAGCCTACTGATAAACAGATTTCTTCCCTTGTAATTTCCTTCTGCGTTTCAGATGGTCACACAAGGCTCAGTGACCATAACAGCCTCATAGCAATACGCAACGATCCATGATGCCCAGGCAGCTGACCATCCCATCTCTGAGACAGAGCACACTACCTAGATGCTTCCAGATGAATTTTGTGGCTCATAAGTTGAGGAGGGCCTCATCCTGTTGTGCACCAACCAGCTGGTTTAGAGAAGAAAAACTTCACTGAGGCCTAGAAAAGGCTTGTTACCTATTTTTGATATCAAGACAAAAATAAATCCTAGTCCTGACTATTTAAGTACTTAAGGAGAGAGCAAGGACGTGATGTGCTAAGGGGCAAGAAAGAAGCTGTCAGAATATTCGTAGAGGACCAAGTTGTTGAAGAGAACCTAGAAGAAAAAAGGCTGGTTAACGGAAGTTGTTAGAAATTGTCAAATCTTTGAAGTTTGTTTAATCACTACGACAAATCCACAAGGGTGGATTGCTGGGCAATATCTTCTGTTTCCTTTATTTGAGAAAGCTTTATCAAAGCACTAAGAATACAATAAAATTGTAGGCAGGGAAAGCAAACCTGCCAAGTTTAACAAATTGAATTTGCATTTGGAACAAGTAATAACGCTGAAACCTTTTCTATACACAGATGTTTCATTTTTTAGAATCACCAATTTTGATGCTAGATTGAAAACAAAAATCTAAAACTCAATTTCAAAATCTTTAGTCCTGCTTATTTACTCTCTGCTGTTCACCTGCATTATATAATGATGCTGAATTAGTGAATTTGCCTTTTTTTTTAGGGTGACCCTGTTGACAGTAATACTCTGGGGCTATTCCTTCATTCAAAACCCATCAATACTTATGGGAGGTTAAAAAAATCTATTAATTTAAAATGTAATCAGACATTTCCAATGACAAAATTGAGACAGGTGTCACTTTAGACTTGGCTCGAAATGGTTGCACACCACTGGTAGTGATTTTTACTGGACTGAAATGGACATAAAGAATCTAATTAGCTATCGAAACACAAAGAAGTGTTGGAAATACGCTGTCTGTATGAAGATAAATCCTATATGTATGTAAGATTATGTAAAAGATGGAAGATAACTATGTTTCATTACTACTGTGAATATGGAGGCCTACGAACGAGATTCCTACCTGCAGCTGAAACAATAATCTTTGATGTAAACAAGAAGATTTTAAATTCCACCTTCACATATTTATCTTTGCTAACAGAAAATAACCTCTGAATCTGAGACATTCAAATTTTGAAGATATATGTGTACTGTTAATTTCAAAAATTATTCGAGTTAGATTTCAAGCCACTGTATATACCTGTGAGATTTCTATTTGGAAAATAATACATTCATACGAAGAGTCTTGATTCTCACCCTGAGTCAACGGCAGATTCAGCCTGGCAGGTGAGCTGCGCTCCATCACTGGCATCTGGTGCTCCTGTTCACCTCCTTTCAAGATACCTGTCTCTGGGGGTCCTGAGAGCACTTTATTCCCACTGCCAATAAAAAGAAGTCACATTGTATAAATAATGCCAGGAAAAATGCCACCTAAAATATAGTGGCAAAATCAGACTTTTGAATATCAGTCTACTTTTCGCAAGAAGATTTTTGTTATTGTGTCAGCAATGACAAAGCAGTGAGGATAAACTGTCATGAATTAACGTCTCCAAACATGCCAAATCTTCCTACTGCCCTCACACACTGTCACTTACACACACTAAAGATCATTCTGGGTTTGTGGAAAATGGCTTCTTTGCCAGAGAAACACCTTTTCTCAGTGTTCTCTATTCAGTGTCCAGCATCATCAGATGCTTCTCATCTAGTGAAAGCTGTTGGGCAAAGATCAGGACTTTGAATATCCATCTGGCAAGTCCAGGAACGGCACTTCTGAAATAGCCAGGCAATCTCACAGATTCTGAGCAAAAATAGCTATTGCTCCTTTATTCCTCCAAAAGCTTGTGAAACTTGTACACAAGACACAGTGCAGTGCCACACAGAGATGTCTGAGCTATCTAAGCTCTGATCTGGTTGAAACGACAGCCTTTCAGCCAAGCCATATACCCAAAAGGCAAGCTTTCTGATATGCAAAACTAGCAGTGCACATTGCCACATACGCGTAAGCTTGCGGCAGGCAAATATTGATTGGGATATATTATACCTATCACCAGCCACCAGATGTTGATGCACCAGCATTAATCATGGGCAGATGTGACATCCCAGAACTCTACAGAACACAAAGCTCCACATGGCTAAGAAATACTCAGGCTTGATCCATACCTCCTCATTACTTGCCAGAGCTCATTTTCCTTGCTTTTCGGAGATGGTGTACTATCCTGCTCCCAGAGCAGCTTTTTCTGCCTTGTTACTTCTTTTTGTTTGCCTTCCTCTGGAGAGCTGTTTGAATCAGTTGTGTTCTAGAAGACAGCAGGGGAGGGAACAAGGAGCTCGCCTTGAATTCGGCATCAGCACATGCATGAGGAAAGCACAGGCTGCCCCCAGATATATCATGTTGACACATCTTATTATCATAAAGAACACCTTATATTATACAGTGGAATCATTTGACCTTGGTAAGGCTAACTCTGGATTTAACAAAGACTTCAGCTAAAACAATCAACTAATTGTGTTAAATTGAGCGCAAAACAAAAAAGTGCAGGACTGACCCATTATGAGACGGTGTTCAGGACAACAAAATAAAACTTGCCACTACATATTTTTTGGTAGAAATCCTTGAATGACTTTGAGAGTCTAGACAGTCTCCCATGGGAGGTGGGAGGACTTTGCGTGGGACCTCAGCTTCTTGACTCAGCCAAGGAAGCAGAACATTACTCACATGCTCTGGGTATCCTCAAATGGCAACACCAATGCTACTTGCAAAACGATACTGGAGTAGATTATACCTGACTAGTGGAGCTTCGCTAAGCCATGGCATGAAATCCTTCACTTCTGGGTGCAGGCATTGCCCTGAACGTGGCACAAGCAACTCCATCCAGGAAGATACTGCTACACAGCCATGTGGAAAAAAGGCCATGGCTGATGCCTCTGCACAGGGATGAGTGATGAGAAGAGGCAGAAAGGGTGAGAGAAGAACCAGGATTCCTAATCCTGGAGCTGAATGGGAAAAGGTAGATGTCTTTTTTTTTGGTGTGAGTGCCTTAGGCAGGAGAAAACTAAGGCTGGGAATCCCACATTTATTCTACTGATCTCACTTGGGGTGTCATTCTCTGCTCTCTGGGAAATATTTACTTAATTACATGCTAGATGCATTGAGTTAAATATTTTGTGCTGCATAAGCCAAAAAAGAGTAGAGAGTGAATATTCCTCCGTTTGTTCTGCTGCTTTCTAGGAGGGATGATGGGAGAGAAAAGAAGGAAAAGTGGGCAGGCAGGATTCAGTCTCATCTCAGATATGCTTAGAGTGCTGTCTTACACCTAAGATTTCAGATACAGGGAAATCACTTCAGATTTTGTTGGCTTTGAGAAGGTAGTTAAACAGAAACAGATGACTGTGTTTTCAAAGCATCAGTTAAAGAAGCGAAGCAGCTGCAAAGAGAGCAAGTATCACCCTCAGCTCTAGCCCAAAATAGAACAGTAGCAGTTTGCTTGGGAGTATGGCTTTTCAGTTGTAAAAAGTACAAGCTACAGCACTCTGAGGTATCACCAGCTATGGAAAGGATCCAGGAAATACTCCTACTCTTACTGTTCCCAGACTTCCTTAGCCTTTAGTGAAGAATTAAACACTTAAGATAGCTTAGTGTTTATTGCCTTACTAATCCATGAGAAACTCACCACTGTCTTGTTTCCTTCAGTGGTAGAGGAAGAGGAGGAGAGGAGCTCAGCAGAGTTTGAAGAAACAATGAATGGAACTACAGTATCCTCAATTATCTTACGTTCCTAAAAACAAAAAGAGGATCAGGAGAGAGCATGGGTTAAAAATACAGAATGTCAACTATCAGCTTAAAAAGTAGAATCATAAAGTTTGGCTACATGCTATTTAGATGGCTAGGTAAGGACCTGTCGTACCAAGAATAATGGTAACACCTCAGTTTTTAATTTCCTTCAATGTTTTGCACTCCCTGTCTTTTCGCCATTACTATTTCTGAGACGGGATGTCCAAAACTAGAAAGAATATTCCACTTGGGATGGCACCACTGTTTCTCACACCACCAGTTTATTAAATTTCATATAAAAATATAGTACATGAGAAACTTCTTCTGAAAGTTGAAAAGAAAAAATATTGTTCAGATCACAAGTATGGCCTTCAAGCAGAGATGATAAGACATCAATTTGCATAATGTGCAACTAGTCAAACTGAGCACGTGAATATTTTACAATTTCCTGCAATAATGACCAATATACAACAGAAGAACAACATTATCTTTTATATTGTTAATATTCTACAATGGCAAGCTTTGAACATTTCCTGTGACTTTTTTTTTTTTAAAAAAAACAAGGCCAGTTTAGAAAACAGCTACATAATCAAGCCCAAGGCAGACAATAGTTTCATCTGGAGTTCCACCAAGTCCAGACACCAAGTATACACCAAAATGCACAAGGTTCTGCCTCTGGAGGGAAGTCTGAGTGTACCCAGACACAACCATATTGACTCACCCCAACCTGCACAGCAATTAGACACCTCCACCTAAGCAGAGGTTCAGAGGATATTGGTCTAAATATTTAAATGTTTTTCCTCAGTACCTACAGTAGTGTTTAAGAGAAACAATTCTGTTGAGAATTCATCCTTGAGAAGGCTTTTCATTAAATTATCTAGGTATGGGATTTTTTTAGTTAGGTAAGTGGATGCATGTAAATACAAAAAAAAAAAAAAAGTCAATAAACAACCTCCTCTTTTGAGCCTTATACCTCTTCATAGTATCTACGCTCCTCCTCTTCAACTTCTCTCTGGGCCTTTTCCCACTCCTCTTTCAGCTTGTCCTGTTCTTTCTGATACTTCTCCTGGCAGATACAAATACAGGTAAATCAGAGCATTATGTATTAGAAGTAAATTCTGTAGTATCTCCATAGTGAAAATGAACCTACTAAGAGGTGTTCAATCAGAAATAGGATGAAATAGGAACACAAAAATTTGAAACATCCATAGGTGTCAAAAAAAGCTCATTTTCCTCATCTGCCCAATTCTTTCTAGCACTTAGATTTAACCATGAGGTACTTTTAACATACTAGAAGTTTAATTTGCTAGCAGTTTTAAAATCTTTGAAATGAAATTTATGCTCAACATTTTCAATAATTCCTTATTTATTTTGCAGTATTAAGAGTTCCAAAAAGCTATAACCCACCCCAAAACACTTAGGCATGGATTTGACACTAAAAACTTCAGCAAAATAGCATATGAACAAGCATGTTTTGCAGATACCAGTACTAATGTAAGAGAGATGCCAGTACAGTTTAATGAAGGATGAATACCTGTGCAAGTTTAAAAGATAAATGAAGCGTCTGTAAAGGTTTGAAGAGGGTAAGCTTATAATTAACTAAGTAGCTTATTTTCCTCCTTGATGGAATTATTTCTTGAGAATTGTTTTCACACACTTTTGCATGAAAAATTATCACAAAGAGATGTTTAAAATTGTTTGACAGAAGTGGTTTGAAAACAGAGAAGAACGGCGACTTCAATATCCCCTTTACACCAGTTACGACTTCTGTTCAAATTAGAAATCACATCTGCCTAATCTAGAAGACAAGGATTCACTACTGAGAGAACACTCATATGCCAGAAAAAATTATTATGAGAATTTTACACTATTTTAAGAGGAAGCAACCATATTAGCTGAAAAGAAATAATCTCAAGAAAGCAGAAGAGAGAGACACACAAGTCATTCTTAAAAGATGAAAAGACTCAATTTTATTATTCTGCATCCTTTGACAGTTGTTTGCTCTTCTGCTACATGGAGGAAACATATGATTTGAGACCAAACCTAATCACAGTTTGAAAAGACACTACTAACCCATGGGGAAATTCAAGTTCTCAGGGCCACTACACTTCTCCCAACTAGGACACAAACCCAGACCTTTCACAGCTTACTCTACCACTAGGCAAAACCAGTGGTTGTTTTCAGGGGGTTTCCCTCCATCACAAAAAAAAAAAAAAACCCACCCAAATCCTTTGTGTCTAAATTTAGCTTGATGTTTTCCAGGAAGAACCTATGAACAAAGTAGAAGCCTACAAAAATCTATTAAGACCATCATTTGAAAGAAAAGTTCCATAGGCAGCAGAATCAGCAAACTGTCAGTCTCGAGAAAGAGGCTCCAAGTAATTAAAAGTCTCGCCATCTATGCTCAGCATACTTCAAATACAGCTGAGGATCAACATTTAGTTTAACTCTGCACTGGAATGCAGGACTAAGTCCTTTTGGTCTTTCCATGGAGCAGGGAAGGGACATGGAAGAGTACCCAAACCACAGGGAATATGTGTGTATGCTCATTTTACCACTCATCTGCCAAAGAATTTGCTCAAGCATTCACAGAGGATGTGGAAAACATGACACAAAATGCTCAACTTTTGTCCAAAGGGACAATTCACAGCTGAACCACATGGTGGAAGACACATAGCTTCTTCCCTACCTGAAGCAAGCGTTCTTGCTCATGCTGCCACCTTTCCTGGCGCTTTCGCTCTTCTTCTGGATCCCAGGACCAGAAATTGAAACGCTTGTGTGAAGGAAAACCAAGCTATTAGACTTTGATACTATGCTTCACCAGGCTACCAGAGAAAGCTGCACTTTGCCTGGCCTACCCCTGGGCAATGATGTTAAAATGGGAAATTGAGAACTAGATAATGGTTCTCTGAGCAGACAATATTCTTAGCTTCATTGACACTTGGGATTGCCCATAGGTATCCAAATGATAAAATAATCATTTGGTTTGTAAAGAAAGGCTTGAGAAGCTTCAACGGAGAGAAAAAAAAAGAAAAAGATCTGAAAGAAAGCTCTAAGCAGCACTGAACAGAAATATCTGTATGTACTAAAATTTAAAGAAAATATCTATTTTGCTTCTCTGTAATCTTCTATGCAACAGCAAAGCAATTTGTGACTGTAAAAAAATATTCTTTCACTTCATATGGCTGCCAGTACAACAGCCTTTTAAAAAAAAAATATCAATAATGAAATAAAACCTCAGGCTTCACTAAAGATCCCATTACATGATACATTTAGATGTTTAAAGTCCTTGTAATCAAGGGCAATTTTAGACACTTGATGTCATATTCCTTTCCACTAAGAGTTGTAGTTGAATCTGATTGGAATAGATTTTATCCACTTTTTTTTTTTTTTGTGACAAACAGAATATGAAATAATGTGTATTTCAGAGTAACATTTGTGGTGTTTTTTTCTTTCATTGAGGAGACAGTAGAATTATAGTCTCCTCTAATTTCTATGCATGTGCAATAGAATGGATAATTTAGAGTTACATATTGTTCGAGATTGTGAAGCTTTAGTGACTCTGGCAACTGAGTACTGTATAGCTATCATTCCCTCTGAATAAGAGGAGAACGCATAAATTCCAGATTCAGACCATGTCTTGATTTGGGTTGTATTTTTTTGTCTCTTATTTCCCTGAGAAAAAAAAAAAAATCTCACTCTGATTTGGGGATGTCACAAAACAATTTGCATAAAAAATTAACTTTTGCTAAACACATCTCTAAACCAAAGAAAAATGCAAAAAAGGTACTCACATTTGATTTGTCACCACTATCAGAATCAGCTATTAAAAAAAAAAAAAGAAAAAATTAAATTTAATACGGTAAAATGTACTCAGCCTGCAATTAGAGCTACATTATATCTGTATAAAAAAAAGCTCCATGTTAGTTTCCTATCTGCTCCAGCAACCAAATGCAAAGATGAATCGCAAGCAAGTAAACCAGAAAAACAGATTACACCCATCACCAACAAAACTACTTTTTTATCTGGCTATAGAGGAGCGCAATACTAACTAACATCAGGTTCTACTCTACCACTAGCTAATGCCATCTACTTCTGGCCACAGACACTACCAGTGTTCAGACACTGAGTGTCACCTACTTTGATCTACTTTTCCCTTCGTGATTCAGTGCAAGGAAGGAAAAAGCACAGCAAAGCTAAAAAGATTGGACTACACTATTCAAGAGCCACAGTTACGAAGAGAACCATTGCCATTTTCTATCCAAATGTCTTTGAAAATTGAGCTGATTTAAAGAAATTAAGGAAAAGGTATTTATAGGCAAGTGATTTCATTTGGGTGCCTGAAACCAGAGCATCAAAACAAGATGCAACCCAACAGCTCTTTGTCAACTGTGCAGCAGGAATAGATACTTTCTACAAAAGCGAGAGGTAGAACAAGTCCCCGTGATCATCAGCTTTCACCCCAGCCCCACACTGGAAGACACCTACGACTGGAGGCTGCAGAAGGGCTGAAGCTGCTCTTAGCGCCGCGTTTACCTGACTGGGAGAAAAACTGTGAGCGCCGCCAGTTGTTGCGAACCCTAAGCGGAACCGCGGCCCCGCGGGGCGGCTCTGCAGGCAATGGCACGGAGACAAAACAAGAAACACAGTGTGGTCAAAAGGCGATGATGGACTCTCAGACCCGAGCCACCTCAGCCACGAGAGGGATTCTGATTACACTCACTTTGGCCCATGGCATCTAGTTTACAACGGACCTGCAGATCGCACGGACTGCCCGTATTTAAAGGCTGCTTTTGTAACATGACACCTAACCTTACATGAGAGCTCCAGCACACTAATGCTAGTCAGGGACTGCCACCCCTTCAAGTCTCTGTATGGTGCTTTCATTCATTCCTGTTGCAGATTGAGGTTTTAAAGGATTATGTGATCCTTTCAGTGCTTTACATGCTGTGAACACTAGAGAGCAGCCAAGCGTTTCATAGAATCATAGAATGGTCAGGGTCGGAAGGGACCTTTAAAGGCCATCTAGTCCAACCCCTCTGCAAGGAACAGGGACATCTCCAACCAGATCAGGTTGCTCAGAACCTCGTCCAACCTGGCTTTGAATGTTTCCAGGGATGGGAACCTCTCTGGGCAACCTGTGCCAGTGTTCTATCACCCTCATTGTAAAAAATATTATCTTAATAACTAATCGAAATCTATCTCCCTCTATTTTGAAACCTTTACCCCTTGTCCCATCAAAACAGGCCCTACTGAAGAGTCTCTCCCCATCTTTCCTGATGTTTCAGCATCACTCAGAAAACAGGAAAGACATCTACAATCTGTTGCTAGATGTTTGGACTGATTTGTGCTTAACATAAAACGATACTGTTTGCAAAGCCTGTTTGGAAAGCACCTCCCCACTTAAAACAAGTGAGACTTCTGTTTCTTTTCAGACAATCCCGTTTTCCACAGTGGATCACCTTTTGTAGTTTCAGCCCTGAAAACACTAGGATAATCATTGTATTACCTATACATAAATTAACAACCCGATCAGTTCTCAGGAGGAAAAAACTTCAGACGATTTCTCACTTTATTTCACAATACCTGCATATATACATCTCTAAAATAAATATAAAATCAAACTACTAAACATTATCAACTTCAAGCAAAACTTTGTCAGGAAGGCAAAAAAAAAAAAAAATTCTGCTTTGCAAGACCTCATGATGGGTACAGGTAAAATTGAGGGATGTGGCCAGATATGTGTATTGTTCACCTACGAAAAGGAGCTGCACATGAGCAGTTGAATGCAGAATTTAACTCCAGAAGTTTTTATTGTGAGATAAAACCAATCACGAAGCCATTTTCATCTGTAAGCTGCAGTAGTAATAAAATGTAACACTCACTGACATAACACAGCTTTTAGTGCTAGGCCAGGTAAGATAGGGCTCTCCCTGCCCTCCTCCCTTGTGTCACAATTCTGCTGTCATGTTTAAGGGGAACAGCCAGAAAAGTCCTTTGGAACAGAAGCCACACTACCAATATCAGTCAGTTGCAACTAGAAAATAACCATTTTAGCTCCAAAACCCTCCGGGTCATTAATTAGGCACTCCTCCCTGAATATCACACACACATATCTGGTTACTGTCTGGCTGAGTTGTCTGGATGCTGTTTGCTCACCTTGTGGACCAGAATTGTGCAGAGTAACCTGGCTGGTCTCGGGTAGTTTCTTTAAAAATGGCAATACCACACTCCCTTCTTGTTCCAGGGCTTTTGGTTTCATCACCTGTTCAGACATTTGGGAGTAGAAAACAGCATTAAAAAATCAGCAGGTTCAATCAAAGGTAAATTTAAACCCTTTCTACTTATTTTCTGAATCAACATTATGAAAGATGAAGCCTCTATCTCCAGAATTACAACATGGAGTTGCAGTACCGAAGTCCTGGAAATAAACAGTAGCTCTTTGCTGTTGACATTCACACTGGCCTGCACACCAAAGTCGATCCTAACCCAGGACCAATATCTAATGTACCTGACAGAGCAGTATGTTCATGGTCATTTGTTACCTCTGCCACCACCTGCACTTGTTCAGCGCTTCAAGAGGACTAAGAAAGTAAGCTCCACCATCTACACCTCTGGGTACTCTGCTCTCACAACATGCAGTGGGTCTGGGGTTTGCAGGTTAAGTTTTCCTGCTCCAGACAGTTTACAAGTTCAAATGCTACAAGCAGACACCGGCGAGTTCCTTTGGAAGGGGAACTCTCTGATGACCATAGAATCTGGCACAGAAAGCATCCTCCAGGGTCATTCCCTGGCAGATTGTTTTGAATGAACCCCTGAAGTGACATGATATAGAGAAAAATACCAATTTGCACAATAAATATTTCCATGTGAGATCTTCCTTCTTTTTTTTTTTTTGCTTTGTTTTCCACTCTCTTTCTTGCCTGTATGTACCTCTGGTGTAGCAGGGGGCTCTGCTTCCTTCTGCTGCTCCTTTTCAGGTTTCTTCACATCTTTCGCACTCGAAGCAGCTTCCTCTGAAGGGACAGGACTGGGAAGAAATTCTAATCTCTTCACAACAGGGCTGGCACAAGCTGCAGTTGACTTGAATTGCTTTTGATCAGAACCTAATCCACACATAGGAGATAATGTTGCAAGGTTAAGATATTTTTTCAATTAAAATGTAGATCTATTTCTTACAATTCAACTTCTTACTGGATAGAAGGGAGCCCATTTACTGGATGTTTTGAAAAAAATAATCTTCTTTCTTCCACACAGGCAAAAGTAATCTCTCAGAGAAGATGAGGCTTCAAGGGTGAAATTCACCTGACAACATGTAGGTGCTTACACTTGACTTGGGCATCATGGGACACGCCTCATGGTCAACTAAAAGAGAGGCAGTTCTCGAGGAGGAGTCAACTAAACTATTTCAGACACTCCTCTCTGGCTGAGATGAGCTGTAACCTACAACATGCCTACTGAGGTATAGATCTCTTTACTGAAGTCATGTGATGAATCCTGTCCTAAGATGCTACCCAGACAAATAGCTATACCACAATTAACATGGTCTCACAGTCAGCATTGGAGGACATTCCAGCTTGTCTGTTTCCACTAAACCACGTCAGTCAAGCATCAGAGAGCAAACAATAGTGCTAACAGGAAGCCTTGGACTGGAATAACCCAGTTGTCATTCAGCTCTTAAAAAAATCCAACAAGTTGATGCTGCTTTACAGGAGAAGGGACCAAGAGTGCACAGGCCTACAGCTGAGGACTGTGACAGCTAAACTACTGTCAGCTGATACCACCAATGGAAGCAGAGCTGTTTCCAGCATCTCCCAGGCAGTGCACGAACACCCAGACACCTCTCTAACCCCCTAAAGCAGAATTTCAGTTTCAGATTCTGCCCCCTCCCCAAACACAGCAGCAGTGGCAGCTTCCAAATGTACCTCGTTGACAGGCTACGAGAGTGAGCTAAAAAAGCAATGCAGCCCAAGACTCCACCAAGGACCTGCACAGAAGCAGAGACAAGAGCTGCTCCTGCTGCCAGGCATATGCACTACTTTGGAGCCGTTCCCACACCATTAGTGGCAGAGGGATCACAGCATGGAAGTATCTGGCTTGTACTGAACAAAAGAGGAGGGTGCTTACTCTACAAGAAGGTCACACAGCTTGGGTCACATCTATCCCTCCAAAACAGACATAACAAAAACTCGTTCCTTTACCATTTCAATTTCTGCAATGTTATCTGAGTTTTCCTTGCCAGCCAATATTAAACTTTCCTACCAATACTTAATGCTTAGCATTTCTCAGAGGTGTGGAGCCTGACACAAGGTGGCTTTGTGATTTGTAGACAAATATCACCAGTTGACTCTTGAGAGGAGAATTTTGTTGGTTCACCACAAGACTGCAGCTTCTACATTACCTGCCAGATGCAATTCAAGATTGTTAACTTCAGTGCTTTTGCATCTATGAGCCAAAATAATAAAGTCAATTAGTGAGCCCTTGCTAACAGCCCATATGCTTCACAGTCTTGCAGCACATGAAGGAAAAGCTGGATATACTTCTAATCCTGGGGGAATGGTACCCCACTGATGTTTGAGGGCAAAGCTCAATTGTTTAAGTGACATTTAGCCTCAACAAACAGGAGTATTATGCTTATATACCAAGTACAGCCACAGATCTCATTTAAACAGTACTTTTTACTTACCCATACCAAGCTGAATTTTGATAGACTAATTTTAAAAAATGAACAACAAAAAAAAGACCATTAACTTAGTGTGATAGCAGGCAGTAGATAAAATGCTACTCAAAGGTAATGTTGCAGGCACACATTTCTGAGGAAAATAGCTTCAAATTTTACCAGCAAATTCCTTTCACCAGATTAGGAATCATGCATAAAGGCTTTAAAGCAGAAAATCATGAGTGTCCATTTAAAGCCCCCATGAGGACTGAAGTGCCCCTTCTTATTCTCCTTCCCTATTTCTTAATGTCTTGGTGGGGGGGGGGGAATGCTAAACAGAAGTTACTACTGACTGATAGTTTCTGCCCTGATTGCGTTCTGGTTACAGCACACTGTGGTACCAGCTTTTCATGCACACAAACGACAAAGCAGACAACTGGCATCCCAAGGAACATGCAGTCAGGCATGTCATTTCAACCACAGAATGAGAGAACAGCCCAGGTTTGAAGAGACCCCAAAAGATCACCTGGTCCCACCTTTTGTGGGAAAGGGAGCCTAGAAGAGATTGTCTAGCACCCTGTTCAGTCGCACCTTGAAAACCTCCAGCTGTGGGGGGTCTGCTATGTCCCTTGGGAGGTTATTACAGTGAATTATCATTCTTACTGTAAAAAAATTTCTTTCTTATGTCCAGATTTCTGACATTTTCTGCATTTTCTAGCAAACCCTCTTGGTGCCGCTGCAGATGTACTTATCAGACTCCTGTGCAGGGTGGGCCTAAACCCCTTGCCCAAGAGTGGGCAAGGTCAAGGGCAAGGGCAGCAGCAACAACCCACCTGGGGATGGGCACGCCGGGCTCGCAGGTCCCATGCTTCCAGGGCTGGCCTCAGCCCACTGTCTGGCAGCTGAATCTGCTTCCACCGGGCAGGCCTGCAGAGAATAGAGCAGCAGAAACACAGTGAGGATAGCGGGAATAAAAGTATGTGTTAATTCCTTAAGGCAGTACTTGCTGCTTCTTTGTAATGTGTTTGAAGCAGCCTGGTTTAGAGCTCAGCAGGGAGCTGGGGAGTAGGTTTCAGAGCAGTACGTGCCGCTCGGGTATTGAATCACTGGGCTTTAATCTCCTTTTTGAATCGTTCATCAGCAACCATCATGCAGTTGGTTTGGAATAGCCCCTACAGGCTTTTAAAATTGTAGGATATCTTGGATTGTGTTAGCTGGAGATAAGCATATATTTCACCCCTAGTTTCCTCTTCCAGAAAAACATAAAAACGTATGCTTTGGTGAACACATAGCACATACTAGGGTTTGAAAAGTGGCAAAGTAATTAAATACTTCCTTTATTTCACGGTTGTCTAAACAATCTGTTATCTGAAGGGAAAAGCCAGAGTCAGTATTAAAGGTAATGAAATACTTGAAACACTATTAAGAGAGGACTGAAAAAATATGGCGAGACCCTATTGAGCCAATAATCCAAATCCCTTTGAAAAGCCAGCTTCCTGACCCTGGACAAGGCTATTGCAGAGCTGAAACCACACTGTCAAAACAAGGGTAGCACTTCAGCTGATCTATTTAGCAGCTTCTACCATACATCCGCTTTCCCAGGAGGCCAATCAAGAAAAATCTGCAGCAAAGTGATCAGCCACAGCACAATGCTTCTGATACACAGATCTAGAAAACGGCACACTCAACAGAAGAAAAAAAAAACCAACAGACTACTTTTAGAAATAAAAGTAATGTATTTCAGCAATCTATTGTAGATTCTCTTTCCTGTCCCTCTCTCACCCTTCCATCTTATTAACAGCTGCAAGGGAGGAAATCTGATGAAACTTCCTCTTTTCTGGGGGCAGGATTCAGACCTCCACTTTCTGCATGGATTCTGTTTCCCAGCCCCACAGCCCCACAGGAGCCTACGGCCCCTCATCCGTCTGTGCCCCATGGAGAGCAGACCTGGGCTCTCACAGCTTGGCCATCAGGGACAGCTGCTGGCAGTACCAACAGGATGCCAACACCCGTGGACATCCTTTGGCTCCAGAGAGCTTTGCTGTGGGCAGCACTTGGGAATCTCTGCCTCTTTTCTCCTCTCTGGAGGGAAGGTTGCTCTAGAGAGGGGCAGGAAAGGACTGGCGTGGGGCCGTGGCCAGGGTCAGTGACCCGGGCAAGCCCACTTCCCAAGCAGTGCTGGGAACAGAAGCAGCCTATAGCTGCCAAGGGCTGTGCCACCACCTCGCAGAAGGACAGGCGCCACATTACAGCCATGAGCTTCTAGAAATGGCAGCATGTTTCCTTCAGTGCCTGCTGGACAGCTGCTTGCTGTCTTCCCCACCGCCCGGCGCCTTCTACTGCACCCTCACCTCCGCTCACCAGAATCCTCCACAAGGCATGGGGACATGTCCCCTTCCTGCCTAAACAGGGTTCTCAAACTGGACAAGGCAGAGTACGAAATACACACTGCAAAAAGGCAGCATGGGGAGTCTGAGGACCTCCTCTCCACCATGTCCATCTGTGAGCATGCCCATACCAAGAGCAAACAAGGCACGGAGCACCCCTCTGTGTGTCACTCCAAGGGTGGACAGTCACTGGAGATGAAGCACAGGCTAAAAATTAGGCCCCAGAGAAATGCTCCAAAGACTGCAAGTCCTGTGTCCCAGAGATTTGCCCCTTGCCATTCTGTTGCTCTTTCCTCCCATAACCCATCTCTCCCTTCCCCAGGCCATCTTGATGCCAGCCTGTGTTTCAGTGAGAGCTTTCTCATGGAAAGTCCAAGCAGAAGAACACTGCAACTAAAGAAAATTTCTTCTTCAGCTTCAGTTCTGGCTCCTGACACAAGAGCAGCCAGGGGAGAAGCTACTGGAAACCCTTCCCAACCTTGCTCAATGCAGAAATAAGTATTTATTTTCTCCATGAAGACAGTCAGGCCAGCATAACAGGCTGCCTAGATGGGTTGTGCCATCTCTGTCCTCCAAGGTCATCAGGACTGGAATGATGAAGCCCTTAGCAACCTGGTCTGATCTCATGCCTGATCCTGCTTTGAGCAAAAGCCTCAACTAGAAACCTACAACTTTATTAATTCTCTCATTCTACAACCTACAAACCTCTGTTAAACCTAAACAACAGGCTATTATCGAGAGCTCAGGGTTTGCTCTAAACTAGGTAGATTAAAACTGGAAAAGAAAGAGACATCCGCCTGACGACCCTACCCACTGCTCCAAAGCATAAGCCCTTCCAAAGAAATTGTTGTAAATTTCAATTACAAATGTTTATATCATTATTATTTTTGGTAAAGCAATGGAATTCACACTCCACTCTCAGAAAGCAATTGTCCAAAGTGAAAAAAAAAATAAAAAAAAAAAGGAATTCAGCTTTAATTTCAACCTCAGAGGCTTTAAAGCTATAAACTGGGGCCAATATAAAAAAATGTTGAACAGCATCAGCTACACCCAGGGAAGTCAAGTGCCAATGGCAGCTGGAGCTGGGGAAAGAGCACAGCCACACTGGCCTCTCAGGGGGCTTGAAAAGCTCAGCGAATGCACAGACATGACACGCTTTTATAATCTCTGGGTCTAGAGTTCCTTCAGGAACCTGAACATCGTGCTGTGTCATGTAGCTATCCTGCCCAAGTGCCGTAACTAAATCTACCCATAACCTACATCGAGGAGGCTGAATCAGGTATAGACATAGATGTTATTTATAGAAATTATTTCAAAGAGGAGTAAAAAAAGAGAAAGAGCTATCACTTGCTGCAGGAAAACTGAGTTTTGCAATAGCATGCTGCAGAAGTTCTGTTCTTGCTCACGAGACTTGACTCTTCCTCCTCCCTCTGCTGAGCAATTAAATGCTAGTGGTATAAAGCTAAAAATATAAAACTGATTAGTAAGTAATTTATAAAAAAATTAAGTCAACTTCACTGGGGAACTCTCTCATTCCCCCTATATCTAATTCTATTTATAATACTAAGTAATGCAATATTATCTAGAATTTTATCCACAGGTATATGATACACTTAAGAAAATTCTTCTACTGATAGAGTTGATAAAAGGTCTTTTCTACCACAGACTACCACCACTTGCTTTTCATATATATTTTGTAATCAAATGATCATGTTATCACTGAGCATGAAAAAAAGGGATACAAACATTTCATTGTACCTAAGAGGATCATATTTTGACACGGATGCTGAAAAACTGAACAACTTGGCAAGCAAAGTTTCTGAGGTGTTTCAGAGCAGCTCTCATGCTTTGGGATGGAGGACCCACGCGGCCTCTCGGCACCACCCTGCAGCAGCCACACGCATTCGTGTGGGCAGAGGCGTCGTTCTGCAGGACCACAGAGCCGCTCCATACACTGGCTCTGCTGCAGGTGCCTACGAGGGAAGGTCACCGAGCATCGGCTCGTCCACTGCCACAGGCAATGAAACTTTCAAGGGAAGCGGGAAAAATCTTGCTGTGTAGGGACTGTGGTTATCTTTGCCCCTAGATCCATACTGATGCGAAGACTCTGTCCCAGTAACGCCTGCAAATTGAAGAATGCTGTCTACTTGGATTGATGTTTTCATTACTCCATGCATCTAGTTACCCAGGAGTTAAAATGACCTTAACCACTTAGGATCTAGAAGCCTTAGTCCACGATGAAAAGTTAAATATTGTGATTGCATTTGCAGTTATGAGCACGTCAGTAACAGAGGACAAAGCAACGTCTCAGTTCTACTAACCAAGGTATCCATTTAACAAAGACACAAGCACAGCTGACTATGGAGTGTTATCAAACATCTACTAGGCATAAAAATAAATTAGTTCAGTTTGTGGCAGACAGGATTTTTATCCCATAAACTAGGATATCAGTCCAAGTATTTCTTAATTAAGACCATACCAGCCAGAAATAGCCGCATTGTTGCAGCAGAACCTTACACACTTAGAAAACTGTAAAAATACAGTTAACTAGGATCTCCTAAAACACCAAATATCACAACTACTACAAGAATTCAAACTCCAGAGGAAGTTACAATAGAACTTTATTAATCCTTATTGTAAATTAAATCAAAACGTAGGTCAGTTAACACTACTTGTATACAAAATCATGTGAAATATCATTACTGTATTTTCTATGGAAACATGACAAAGCAAGCTCTCTGGAACTAGTGAGAATGCAGAGATATTGGGAAGAATCAGGTTAGAGCTACAGTTTAAATTCTGTAAAATCACTCAGGAATGAAATTGGTTACAGTATCAACAGCCACATGAAGAAATTGCCTCAACACATCTTTGAAACTTCTGTAATTGATATTGTACACATATAATTGACTTTAAAATTCTCACACAACAATCTCCTCATCAAAGCTAGTGTTTTCTGTTGTTGTGAGTGGTACCGGTGGCATGACCTCGGGCTCCCTTGCATGCTACGCCAGTACAGTACCACAGCCGGAACACTGCTCTGACACGTTAAGTCATCTGCCTCCCCTGGCAGCTATATAATGCCATACTCAGGCCAGCTATTACAACCAAAGACCAGGGTGGATCAGTAATAGACAGAGAAGCCTTGAAAGGGTTGCAAGGAATAGTCATTTTTCTAGAGTTACTACTGCTCAATTGGGATGTAAAATAAGCTCTTGTCACTCACAGACACTGAAAAGTGCATGGATGCCTGGAAGATGGGAGACATGAACACTAGATTCGTAACCAAATCCTGAGCAGAGCTCCCTTCTAGCTGCTTTGAAGCTTTGCTACTCTCACTTCTCATCCTAAATCTTTCTCCTTTCAGGTACTGCAGCCCTCCTCACATCTTCCCATGTGTGGTTCAAGGAAAAACTGTCAATGTGGAACAGACATACTTACTCTGCAAGTGTTTCTGGTAATGAATCAAAGAACAAAGACTTGTCCTACCAGATATGTACAAATCAGGATTTCAACCCCGCTCTCCTGTAGCTTGGCCAACAATCCCCAACCACAAGAAAGCTTTAATCTCAGTTCAATCAGTGGATTTTTGAAGATGAAGGAGAGTGTTACTTGGATATATATAAAAAGTTTATTTTGTGCCAAGCATGCAGTGAGTAGAAATGGACAAGTTTAAGCTAGCTAATGAAAAATTAAAAGAAAGTCAAAATCTCTCTCCACCATCACACCACCCCGCCCTGATCTTTTTAAAGTTGCTGTCTATATTTATTTTTTTTTTGGTTGATCAGAGCAAGGCTATAATTAGGGCTATAACAAGCCAGTAATTTCTAAATGCTCATGCAAAGATTGACTGAAATAAAGCGATGTTACTCACTGACAAATTAATCCCCCTACACTAAAATCTGCACAAGTCTTGTTTTAAAACAAAACATTTACTTTGCCAACTTCTGATTCAACATGCTAGAGGATACAACTTCTCAGCATTTGTAATGTGAGTAACTGTTCTGTATAATGGAAATAAAACACGAACTAATAGCTGACAGGTAGGACTGGGGTAAGAAGATGATTCTCACGTTATTGCTGGCATTGCCACGGACTGATCAGTCTGTCTTTGGGCCTTTGCCCCTGTTTTTCCAGCTGCAACAAGAGAAGTGTGCTTTACTTACTCCTCCTCTTAGCAGCATATTGCTCCACAAACACCAGTGGGATGTTTTCATCCTGTTATAGGCCAAAGTTATCCTTCCTAGCCTTAAATCATAGGCAAAATTTGATAGCTACTTTGAGTAAAGGTATATCTCTGATAAAACACCCCCCCATTCCCCCCAATCTTAGTACTCTACTGATACACTACAGACACAAGTATGGTTTCTTGAAAATATTTTTCTTTACCATCCTTTCCACCTGCTGCAGCTTTCTGCACTGCATTTCACAGTCGATTTAGGCAGAAGTTACATATGTTTCCCAATTAGTTTCTAATTGCCAACCATCATTTGATTCACATACAGATAGGGTTCTTTTCTGTCAAGAAGACAACCAACACTGAGGTCTTACCCATATGAAATGATCCCTACACCTCTCTATCATCTCCCCCAAAACCTCCATCATATTTGCATTTTAAGTGGTGCAACTTGACTAAACCATTTTCCAAACTTCAGGCCAAAAGAGCTGTTGAAGTACAGCTGCACAGCATCTTCCCGTATTGCAGACAACGCCTGAAGCCAGCCGGACTGTTTTAGAGCAGGGCTACAGAGCTTCAAAGGGAAGCCTGCCAGGCGGAGAGAAGACAGGAGTAGTCCATTTGACAACTGAACTGAAACAGCAGGGGAGCAGCCCTAAGAGGGATGGAGGAGGAGGAAGGGGCACGCAGAGAACAGGAAGAGAATCAGAAGGGGGGGACAAGAGGGCCAAAGGTAACATATATATATATATATATATATATGAAAAGGAATATATACTTCACAAAAGAGACTTCGGGGCATAAGATGAATGAATAAAATATAAAACCAAAACAAATCTCAGAGCAACTAAAGGGGAAAAAAAATTCCACTAGAAACAGCATCTCTTAACAGGCAGAGGAACTAACGCCTGTGAATGTTATTCAAAGGCTGGGAAGGACAGAGCTAACAAGAACTGTGTCAATAAAGGCAAGTATACAAATAAAGCCAGTGAAAGCAAGTTTAGAAAAGGCTTTGAAAACATGCTGGATTTGTAAAAGTTTTCTCAAGGCAAAAGAAATGTAGTTGTTGCTTCCACTGCAGACAGCTCTGCTTCCTCATCTCAGCTGCTTTTCAAATCCCTTTTTCTGTTGTCTTCTGCTCCTCTCCTAAAAATTCAGTGGGGTTAAGCATCAGGCAAAAACTACAGCCCTGGTTTCTCCTTGTGGGAGGTGACACAGCGGCAGCTTCAGAAGGCTTGCTTACTTCCAAGAATGTGTAGTTTGGCAGCCCCACCATGCTGGGGCAAAAAACAAACCCTGTCTTCCTTTTTGGAGGGGTCACCATGACAACTACCGAGTTATTCAGCATCCTACCCATCAACAGGCCATGCTTCATGAGTGGGACAAGCCCAGGCGGCTATTTTCTTTCCTAATTTGGATTTCCAACCTTCCTAGGAGAGGTTATACCTTCAGAGAGGAGTTCAGCCTTTCAGACTCTGCAGATGCAGGCTGACATTGTTGTGTCAGTTGTCCAAAAACTGAAGTACAATAGGTACAGGGAGAAGGCTGAATGCAGTGAGTCCAGTGTAGCTGCCCAATTGTTGCAGGTGAGGGCCCAAACCAATTGTATCCATATCAAGCTGCCTACAGCAGTGCTGGCCCCCACCCCAACGCTCACAGTGAAGATGCCAAGTGTCAGGACCATGCCTCATCTCTAACCTGGCATCTAAACCCTTCCCATCCATGAACCAGGGCACTCCAGTATGCCTGATAGCTAAATTACTGCCTATGCCTTATTCTAAGGCATAGGGGCCTGGAAAATTAAAACAACGCAGCTGGGTAAAGAGAAGTAAATCTCTAGAAGGAACAGAGCCTGTAAATCTTATCTTAGGCTGGCAAATTCCCTTCCAGTCACAAGCAGGTCTCCTTCTCTTCTTCCTCATCATGCTCAGTGCATTCCACTTGTATTCCCACATAGGATCCCTCTCCAAGCAGTCTCTTCTCCTTGCTTTGCCCTTGACGTGCTTGAGACACATACTTTTGCTTGAAGCTGAAGTGCCATAAGCAATTTATAATGGTTTGCACCACTCAGTCACATTATTGATGAAATTGTGACGCTAGCGATATAAAACGCTTAGTGAGAGCAGAGAAACTCTGTCAATAGCACCATCTGGGTGCAGACTCACTCTCTAGCGCTTCATCATTAAGCGCATTCAAGCTCACAAACCAGGAGGTTATTCCGCAAATGTTAGAGTCACAAGGAATCTGAGAATTCAAACTCTTCTGCCTCCTTTGCCAACATCATTACAAGGGCTAAGACATCAGAAGCAGAAACTGGACACAGAAAAATCTGCAGCCAGCCAGTCACACCATCCTCAAAGCTGTAGAAAGAGAAGGATGAGAGGGCACCAAACAGGTACAAATACATCCAAGCCCTAACACTGGCTTCTGCTGCTGAATTTCCTTTCAGCTTTTCCACAGCTATACTGCTCCGGAAATCCTAAAAAGGGAGACATTAGCACTTTCATTTGTCTTGTTTTGTGATGGCCACTGTGCTTCTAATCTACAGCCAGCTAAAGGTCTTCTCTGTCCTCCAAACATTCCCATTACCAGCTCTCCCATATCAGACTTAAGGCTTACCTGGCTTTTCCCTTACAGCCAATTCATTCTGACAGAGCAGCCTCTGCTCTGCCATCCGTCTGCTTTCCTGCAAATCATTCACTCTTGACTGTACACCAGTTCCCCCTGACAGGATCAAGTCCATGCTCACTGCACCTCCCAGCTCCCATGCTTGCTGCAGGTTCCATGGCTTGGTTGTCCATGGCCAGAGACTGGCTTGAAGCAGGGGAGTAAGATAAGACCCAAACTATTCTATGATAGGACACAAACCCTTTGGCATGAATGAACCATCACTCCCCGGGACAGATCCCTGCCTGCTCCCTGTTATCTATCTGGCAAATGCTTGGAAGGCATCTGAGATAAAAGCAAAAATTATCATACTCCAACTCTCACCATATCTCTAATTCTCTTTTTTGTTACACAGAAAAGAACGGCAAGAACTCCCCCTCTTGCCAACTGTTTGCGACCCTTTAACATGCTTTATTTGCAGTCCAGTCCTTATTTCTTGTTTTGTTTTTACCATCTACTTTTTTACAGTTTTGTACCATCTAGGTTCCTGCTGTGATATGCTCTAGATTTATTCCTGCCCTTTTCTCTGGGGAAGAGGGGTAGAGAAAGATGAAAAGGTGAAATTAATTTGTTTCTTTGATAAGGCAGTTAAGCACTTTGAGCCCTCCGAGCATTTCAATAGCTTATCCCCTTTTCTAATATTTCTGAGAGGGGAATGAAAGCTGAATGCTCAAAACAGCCAGCACATCCACATCCTCTTCTTTGAAAATGAAAACTGAGACTAATTATAATGGCTCACACAGTCCAATTATGTTGCTGATCTAATCAGCTAACATCAGGAGAAGTGCTGAATAAATCTGCACAATAGCTGGGACACAGAGTCGATTTCTCCCTGGCCCAGCACATTTAAAACATGCTTATCAGCTACATGACATCTGAAAAAAAAGAGACACTGCAAAATGTTTTTTGAACCTTCTCCTCCCATTTCTCTACCTGCATCCCAAAGGAAGAAGCCTTTAATTTACAAAGGATTTTAATTTCTTTTTTTCCTGGTCCGGGCACACCCTCATGTTACAAAGCAAACATAAGCACTCAAGTTTCATTTGTTAGTGATTAAATATGTTACGAGACAGAAAATTGGCAGAGAAAGTAAGGCTGATTTGTTCGTGTTGGTCTTACTGTTGGCTCTTTGTGCACACTCTGAGTGGCAGGCCTCTGTAAACTGAGCTCAACACTTGTGGGGTCCTTCTTCAACTCTACTGGGGGCCTGTCCCCTCTGGCTACTCCGTCAAATTTCAGAGATCTGCTCGGCGAAGGAGTAAATATTACTGTTGTACACTCTTTATCCTTCTCTTCCACGCCGTTGAAATTCTCTCCGTTCATGCTGACTTTTCCATCTACCTGCAGAATACAGTTAAATAAAAATGCTGAGGCAATTAGCATTCAAAGGAATTTAGGAAATTAGGACTTCAAGATGATATTATAATTCAACATGATATTATAATTGTTAATACAGTTTGTGCCATTAGTGAAGGACAGAGGCAAGCACATACTTTATTCAATGGGTTCAGGATAGAAGAAAACTCTATTCCAGGGGGGATCATAAACAAAATACAGACAGAAGGCTAATTTTTCTGGATTCCCTGGTTTCCCACATTTCATTCTCCAAGTAACAAACAGACACCCCTTGTGTCCATCACAGATCAGTGGATTTTAAAAGAACAACAAAGCTTTATGTTAAATTTAGACCCAAACTGCTAGGTTTTGCATTGCCTCATCCAAGAGGCAAGCAGGTTCTCCAGAACTAATTACGCTGATGAACTGCTATGTAACCTGATGACCTCACCACATATTGGCAGACCGTGCTTTCTGAAGCACTGTCATGTGAACTTTGAAGGGTCAGGAGCAACAGAGTTCATCCTATTCATAACATCGAAGCAAGGAACCGAAAAATAAAACCGAGCATTCCACCTTCTCCGTGAAGCGATAAAATAAATAGCTGATTTTCCAGAAAATAATTTTATGCTGTCTCCACAAAAAGGAGAAAGCAGAAACTGTTTAACTACTTTGTTCTCAGAGCCAAGCTAGCTCCTTGGTGGGCCTATATTCCTACTAAGGAACCCTTAAGCAAGGAAGAAAATACAAAATAAGCTCTAGCTTCTTCCTCTGCACTGATAGAGCCTCCTCTTGGGACTTTAATACTTCATAATTACGTTCTGAATGGAGGTGGCATGTAAAGACTTCCTTCAGTTTGGAGGGCTGTTTGTGGAAGCCATCATATACATGAAAAAAATCTTGCTACAAAGAATTCACAAGCCATTCACTATAAGAGGGCCCACCTGGAGAGAGACCAGGAGAGGACCAAATATCAGTAACACCATATTGCTCCTGCCCGGCTATAGCACAGAGGTTTACAGACTTGTCAGCTGGCGTGAGTTTTAAATAGATCTGGAGGAGGGCTTTGCTACTCTCTGCACAGATCCTTCCTTGCAAAACGATCATCACAGGAGACAATGCAAAGGTGAGGGAGTAAATATGGCAGACACTTCTCTGGTCATCATTGGACTTTGGGGAAATAATGGCATAGATGAGTGATTTCTTAGAGAAGCTATCTGGGATCTATACGTTGATTAGTCAGTTCAGATTTCTCCACAGGTACTGCATAAACAAAAAACACACGTAAAACCAAGCTCAGATGTAAGCCATTCCATGGGAATTTTTCACTTATTTCACTGCTATTGAAAACTGATCCAACAAGTGTCAAAACTGCTTTATCAAACTGAAACACAGTTTAAGAAAACAAAGTTGTTCTCATCTCATCTGTCCTGCTCCACTCCTTACTTCATCATTTACTTATCTTCAGTTACTTCTTCAGCAAACAGCTTGGATACCTCCAGAGCGGCACTCCAACTTAGTATATGCCACCAACGCTAAGCTGAGAGCAAACTCCTTCCACTGACTTCTTGTATACGTGCATCCAGAGGTCTGTTCTCTATCTGAGGGTGATTAATTAAGGGGTCATCCCCAAGGCGCTGGGCATCCTCAGCTCTGACAGGAGTGTGAGGAGGTGAAGGCAGTTAGCACCTCGCACAATCAGCTCCCAGGCAGAGGAGAAACAGCCTGGCTTCACAAGCAGTTTCACCCCTTCTGACTGCTTTTCAGATGAAAAGATTCCCTCCCTTTCCTCACTGCCATCATCCACTCAACACAGCACTACTCTTACGGTTTATTTCCAAACGCAAGTGTGGGCAGACACTGAGCCCCAAGTCCTCTGGGACTGTGTGCTGTATTATCTAGTAGAGAGGCAGGTCATGAAAGACCTCAGAAATAAAAAAGCCAGGAAAACACTGGCAGGCTGCACCATCCATTTTAGTGTCTCTGTTTAGACTAAGACATTCCTCTATTTATATTAGGGAGGAAAACCAAATGTTTGAATGATCAGGATAGATGCCCTGGCTGTGGAGTTAAACAAACATACTCCTTTCCTTCTGATCTGGAGCAAGTCAACACATTGTCACCAGAGACGAGAATCACTGACAGACTGGGGTTTCAGGGAAAAATAATGCTACAGCTACATGTGCTACGGAATGATTCCTACTGAGACAAATCACTTTCTTCCACATCAAGTGAACAAGATCTAGACAGACTTTTAGTGGTGGTTAGTGGTGGGGGGAAGCATCCATGGGTTAATTTCTCCCCAGAGATGTGATGCATTAATGTGAAGGTGATACACACATATATCTTGGTCTTCTGAGGAAAAAAGTGGCATGGATCAGAAAAAAAAAATCAAAGATCCATGTTTTACTGATGTCTACAATGTCAACTCTAGGGGAATACCAACTGAGGTACAGGAGAAGTAGGAATTATCAGTTTCACATTTCAACTAGGAAACATGGTTGGGAGGTTTCCACAAGAGCTGGGACAGACTTCAAGAAATTACAGACATCACAGCACACTTTTTCACTATCTATACAAAACTGACTTACTTTTTAAAAAGTAAACAACCAGAATATACATGGTAGCAATGCTACTGGGACATCAGCAGGGCTGCAAGGTCCCCTGTAAGCCACCAACAAAGTAGTTGACAGCAATGGCAGACACAAGGGGACCCAAACTCTATGGGCTGTGGGCATCCATATCAGCAGGCTTTGCACTGCCTACAACAAGGCAGACTTGGGGAAGCTCCAGTTTTGGTACAGGCACTGTGAGAAGCAGATTTCAAATGATGTATTCTGGTCTGGCCTCTCTAACACATCTCAGTTCTTTGCTTTCTCCATCACTGGTTCAGTATTTTACTCTGATTCTCCACATCCACCCACTCCAAAGATATACTCCTGTACTCCTCAGGTTTCATATCCCAGTTTCAGTCTCTTCTCCTCTCCCCTCCCCTGCAAATCTTGTAGCTGTCTCCTTATTCCAGGCAGCCCTGCCTTCCTCCAAGCTCTTGTACTACTTTTATTCCCAGAAGGTTTGCTCAGTACTTGTAATCCAATGCAGTCACTCCCCCTCTCTTGCCAGCAATCCCCAATTGCACTGCTGCCCCAGTATCAATCTGTTTTCTTCAAACCTGGATGGAGAGCCTATATTCCTTCTTTACATCAGTGAAGCAGCTTTTCCCATTCACCCCCGGTGAGAAACATTTTTAGGAGAGAAAGTATCTTTGGGCAAGCTGGCTCTTGACTCTGAAGGAGTAGGGACTCTCCAAACCGAATAGATGCACACTGCAATGTTTCAAAGGCTTATGACTTGGCTGAACGGGACAGACTTGTTTGAGTACAGCAAAAATAAGGCCCCTGCCACAAAAGCCAGTTCAGGTCTTGCTCCAAACATCAGGGCCTCCACGCTCTCTGCCCCTATCCTTTTGTTCAAAAACAAAAAACTGTGACAACATACTCTTTCCTAACCTCTTTCTCACAAAATGTTTTTTTTTTTTCCTTAGAGGTCCCCCTTTCCCTGTCTTTCTCCAAACAAATTTAGCCTGAGGAAAAATGACCAGCACAAATATTTCAGTCTGAACAGGTCAACTTTCTAAAAAGGCTGGTAACCAAGAAGAGATGACCAGACTGGGCAGCACAGAGCATGAAGCTGAGTTTTATAACATCTGAATGTGGCAACCATTTTCTGTTTAATTGTATTAAACATTTATATGTTCAGATGATTTAGTTAGGATCTCTTTGCCTTCTAATTGACTTTGAGGAGTGCAACATATCCTACCTTAAAGTTCTTTAAAACTTCCTGTGTATTTTTGGGCTGGGAGTAAGGCTTGGGCGTCAGCATAGGCACAGCCTTGGAGACAACACTTTTGCTGGGAGATGTACGTCCCGTCGAACCACTGGGCTCTAGTTCAGCGGTGGGAACAATGGTTGCTTCAATGGTGGCAGTGAATTTTGGAGCAGGCAATGACTGTTGCCTTAAGTATCTCAGAGGATTTGGGTCTTTCAGTGGGGAATTTGGCTCCACTGAATGGCTTCTTTCCAGAATTTTTGGCATCTGCAAACGCTCAAGGACAGCTTCACTGATAGTGAATCTTTCGATGTATTGCTGGAGGATGCTCTCAGCCTCCTCCTGTGACTTTGCATTCTTGTATGCCTCATGAAGTTCCCGCTCTCTTCTCTCTCTGCATGGGAGACAACACAAGAAAGAGCATTGCATAAAAATTAACACTGGGAATCACTCCTATTTTCTCTGCTCCATCAACTTCCTTCCCTCTCCCTCTCCATGTCGGCAGGCATGGCTGCCCACAGTTACCTATCACCTACGGAACATACAGCGTTTTCAGATGTGCCTCTGCACTTCAGTAAAACAACGTACTTCTCTTCCACAATTTCTCGGTAGGTTTTGATGCTTTTTCTGCGCTCATTTGTTCCATCTCCAGACAATAACCTTTCCATTTTCTTTCTCTCCGCTTCTTTTTTTATTAAATCCTGTGAAGCGCTCCTTCGACGACTCTTCCATCGAGCAAGGTCCTGCAAGAGAAGGAAGGCACCTGAATGTAGAGTTGTAAATAGCTAAAAACTGGCCACAGAAATCAAGCTTTGCAACACTTGCTCCTGCCTGTGGACCAGGCTCCTATCACCTGCAGGCAGTGATGTTTATTTTAAAGAGAAATGGAGGTTATACCACAAAATGAAGTTGCCTGACTGATTTTTTGCCTGACTGATTTTTCTCCTAACAGCAGGATCCAGTAAGGATTTCATAGCTTCACTGGTGTATTTTCTTTTTGGCTCTGTAGCTTGCAGAAGCACGCTAAGTAGTGACACCAGGAAATATGGTCTAAAATTACCAGTCAGGGCACTCATTTTCACTTGGGTCAACATCAGGGACAAAACCTGATTCCCCAGGAAGATGAAGAAGAAAAATTATGTTAGGTGAAGCATTTTAATAACCAGATGTGTGGGAAACAGGATTTTGTTAGAGGAAGGGATGTAATTTCACCATGAACTACGGCTGCACTGATAGTCTGCCTTGGAGAGCTGACAGTGCCATGCTTTGCCCATGCTATCAGCCAACTACATGCAAGCATGGTTGACCCATGTTTATTTTTTTTTTAGATAGAAAAATCCAGTGCAGCATTCAAACTTAAACTCTTCCTCATAGATACCCTCCAATTTTTGGGGCACAGATCTGAGCAACAGAGGTTAGGGCCTGAAGTGGCTCACAGCTGGCTGGCGTGAGACATGGCAGAGGAAAAAGTCTACTGTTTGTATCCAGCTATGTAGATATGTCCTTGTTGAAGCAATAACCTTACTCTTTTTGGAAGCTGCCTGTCTGAAATTGTCCACAAGATCCACTGATTCTGACTCTTTACCTCTCCTGCAAAACCAGCCTGATGCTAAACCAGAGAGCTACAGGAGATACCTGTTATAGGCACCTATGTCTTGCATCCTGCTTGGGTTATGAATTTACGGGTTTGGGAGAGTACAGAGACAAGATATTTTCCACAGTAAAAGTATATCAGTAAAGAAGCTTTCTATGCTGTAAAATTTCTCTGCAATCAATCAGTAACGGAGCAAAATTTTCTATGTAGAAAATAACCTCTGCAGAACTCCTGCAACGAAAAATAACTTCCTAGGGAAGTGTAGGGGCACATTTGTCATTAG
>WHYT01015645.1:73485-137351 GCA_009806455.1 Tetrax tetrax
GGGGGGGGGGGGGGGGGGGAAGGTGTTCCTGATTTTTTTAGTGCTGGAGGGCAACTGTAGATTTAGCTGGTTCTACTTTTTTTGCCTAGCTAGTTGGCCTCAGTGCCAGCACTGTTGTGTACTCACATCTTGCCATCTGGTCTCATCCTCTTTCAGCTGGTTGTGTATGTTCTGCAGTTTCTCATGGCGAGCTTTGCTATGTGGCTGAGTCACAGCTTCTTCTTCAGATCTCATATCAAACATGCTCACACTCCTAAACAAGGGGGGGAATAAGACGTGCAGCATTATTTAGAGGCTTATATTCCTTCAGCTTGTTAGAGCTAAAGCCACAGGAGGGTGCTACAGCAGAATCAGACACCTGCACCATTAGGAAGCTCCCAAAAGCAGCAGTTCCCAGAAGGACCAGTTAGCACCCCTATGGCTCCCACATAGTTCTTAAAGTATTATACTCCTCAACTTTCTCTTGCTCTTGTTAGTTGACTGTAACTTTGCCTCTCACTAAGAAGCACTACTAACATTACACCAATAGCTCTTATTAAAATAATTCTATTTAGAGCAGAGCTCAGAACATATTCCTTTCTGAAGATTTATTTCCCAGTCAGTTTAAGACCATAGGCAGAAGTTTCCATTTTAGTGTAAAACAAGAGAGGCTTGAGAAGTACCTTACGGGCAGCATGGCTGGCTACATGCTATTGCTACAAAACCAGCGAGAGACGCCCAGAGAAGCACAGGCAGCACGAACAGCGTGGTACTTCCTCCTCTCCCTCCCTGCCTCGAAGAAACTCAATGCTATCAGCACCAGCTTATTAATACAGCTAACCTAACAAGGAAAAGCAGACGTTCAGGACAAAACAGTTTCTTTCTACGCATTCTATTTCTGTCCCTGACCTTTGCAGAATAAAGAGAAAAAAAAAAAGGTCATGGTTTGATATTATACATCCATTCATATTATATAAAGATCTTCACATGAAGATAACATACTTAACTACTCTCCCCCCCACCTATTATTAGTAAAACATGACCTCAGTTGTGCCATTAAAAGCAAAAAGCCAAAAAAAAAAGAAAAAAAAAAAGCCATGCAGTTCCACGTGAAGTGATTTCACAGCAGTCTCCAAATGATCAGCTGTAGCTTTAGGTGAGCCAACAAGCCAACTAGCAGGAGAAGCACCCAAAGAAGATAAAATTGTAGGCAACTGTATACACAGTCATCCAAGTAAACAGACACGTAAAGCTGTGCATATACATATTTAGGCAAGCAAAGATGGGAACAAACCACTCTCAAGGGAAAACTGGAAGGTCTGGACAGTGGGTGGAAAAGAACATGCACAGATCCCATCCTCTTGGTAGTTTTTTTATTCAGAAATGAAGGACACATCCTACTGCCTTTAAACCTGAACAGAGAGGTCAGACACATTACTGTGCTTCATTCCTTAAGCACAGGGCTGAGGGGCACACTAGTCTGGGTTTCTCTGTGGGTAGTTTAAGGATTGCATTGCTCTGGATTGGATTGGAGCACTCCAAAACAACAGAACCAAAACAGATTTTGAGTTTTGTTGTTTTTAAAACAAAGGCCTATCACCTACTAAGGAACATTTAAGTATCAGCCACATTTTGCAGACTGGTAAGGTAGCTTGGGAGATGCATAACTTATAATAAAGTCACCTTTAAAGGGTTTATCTCAGTTTAAGAGCTTTTGAAACTCACCACTAAGAAAAGCCCTTAGTGTTAAGTATTTGCCACCTTGTGCTTACTGGGTCAAACTGGTTGTGTGGCTCCTTTCTTGTACCCTTCCCTCATGCCAGAGAATTTTTCATTCACATAGAGGAGAAGAAAATAGAAGACTTGAAATGGTGGTAACTGGTTCTAGCAGAGTGCACAAGTACTCGCCCTCTGCCATTTGGGATGGGAAAATAAAAATACTTTCTACCAAGAGTCCCCTGATGTGCTAATGAAAGGCTAGTAATTATTCCCTGTGTTCACTCAGGGTCTTGCAGGGTGCACAGAGACAGCAAACCCAAAGGTTTTATGGCTATTATCAATGTGATAAAAAGGCACTCTGGAAAAGGCTTCAGCCTAGGCCAGGAATCAAGCTATACAGTACAACCCCACGTGCACCTTCTACTCTAGTTGTCACCTCCTGCTGCTGAGCCTTCATTGCTATGCATAAGCAACCAGCCAGGTTCAAACATTAACTCTGCAGCAACATGTTATTGTGCAAATATATTTCCCCAGGAGAGTGATCTGAAGGAGTCACATCTCAAAGCACCGTGCTCTACTCTGATCAACATGTAACAGCATTAACCAGAGCCGTCTACTTCCCTGAATACATGGAGGACAACTGAAAGTTCCACATTGACTTCTCTGCCTGACAAGTTCACTCTTAGAAAAGAATCAGAAGCCAAATCTCTGAGCTTCTGCGAAAGACACTGAGTCCCACATCATTTCTTCCTACTTCTTTCACAGATAAACTACAAGCGACTCCAGTCCATCACTAACACCTGCATGAATTGAGCTAGATTTGCTCCTTCCTTCAACTACGTGCTGGGCCAGCAGGCACAGAGTGTGCAAGTAGGTTGGAGAGATGTAATGGTACCAAAGCAATGTTCACGAATTTTCTGCCAATTTTAGCAAAGCTCTGGGGATTGTATCCAAACTCTGGAAGCAACAGGCCTTTCTGTTGACCAGTGTACCAGACCTGCCGTTCTAAGAAAGATCTGTGAAAAAACACTGCACAGACCAACTGTGTATTTTGGGCAGTTCGGTCCTTGGCATGATGTGATTTTTAAGTGATGCTACTTTATTATTGCAAATTGCAGTTGTTCTTGTCAGTGATATAATGCAGCAATTTTTTTTTTTTTAACAAATATGAACAAGTGTTGGATAAAAAAAAAGTCCCCAAGGACTTGAGCGTTCAGACTATTTAATTTAAAAGTGGTAAAAACCTTCTTTTTATGAGAAGGTATTTATTATGTAGCCACATTACCATTTTGCAGGCATAATAAGACTTCAGAAATGTCAATAAAACATAAAAAGGAACAGGCTGGCTAAAGGAACAGCCTCTAGTAAACAAATACTCAAAAATCTCAGCTCACTATAATTTACTTGTTAGGCTTAAAGTATAAAGCACAAGCCTAAACTCACACTGTCACACTGTCCCCAAAATCCAGCCACATCTCTGCGGGACATGGGAACGGGGCTCATCAGCAGCAACACACCAACTACTTCCTCTTCTGGACCTTGAGACAGACCAGGGTGAGGACAATATCTAGCACTCACTAACCAGCAAAGGGAACTTTGTCAGTCTAACAAGGGATTTTCTAATTTTGCTGCTGGAATAAACAGTATCTAGTCTAAGACTGAATTCAAGTTACAGAGTTTTCAAAGGAGACTTGACAAACATTTTGGAAGCATTTTAAATGTCAGTTCAATTTATTTTTCCTACTTGAGAGCCAAATTTTATTAGATTCTTTTTAAGTACTTCATCTTCAGAAGGAAAAGCACAATCTTACCGTTTATAAGAACTTAAAATACAGTTTAGGAAAATAGTTGCTCTGTAAACTGTGGCACATCTGGAAAGGATGACAATGAGGCTTGAACATTTATTGTTTTGCCTTTGCAAACATCATCAGAATCAATGCAGAATAAACAGTACGATTTATCCATCTTTGCTACTCTCACATTATCCAACCAAATGCACTGCAGTGCCTCTTTGAAGGCATCTCCATGCTCCTTCTCGTATCTTTGCACTTAATACAGACATACCGTGGGAAAACAAATGAACAAATAATCAGACAGGCAGGCTTTCTGAAATGGCAGGGAAGTCTCCATCGTTACCTATAACACTTCTGTGTTGCTGTGCTCTTTTTATCTCATCTCTTCATTTGATTGAACAGATTTCTGCTGCTTGAAAATGATCATATTTACTTTGTGGTCAGAGGACATAGGCTTTGCTCAGCATAAAGGTATTACAGATCTTGTAAAGAATATTCAGTCCATGATTCTAGCCCTTATCATTAGAGGAAAGGGTGAACAATTATATGTGAGACTCTACATATACACATTTCCATTTTGTGATTTAATCCGGGAGACAGAGAAGGTCATGTGCATTTCTGTGAACAGAAGCAGGATACTAAGGACATTATTATGTGGCTATTTCCCAACTACTTCTTTGCTTCTAAATGCCTGCACTTTGTAAGAATAGCTAATACTTTCACAGAGCTTTCTAAATGACATTGCATACTATTCGGAACTACAGTTTACATACATAGACACATAGAATTAAAATCTGTTTGAGTGCAATAAATGTCACAGTCCTACTCCTTCTGTCAAAAGTAAAGCATCGAGGTGAAGAGCTTAAAAAAAAATGAAGTTTAGTACATTATTAGATTAAACCCAACCTAGAAGGGATTAAAGGAAAGTTTTAAAAAAACAATAAAGGTTGTATTTTTCTGGTAATTATTCTGAAGATCACAATGGATTTTATTTTACTTTGGGATTTCTTTTTTCTTCCTATATAGTTCATACTTAATTTGTTTCCTCAACACCCAGCCCAGATTCAACCCAATTCTCTTTTCCTGTAGCTGATTAGAGGCAATGGAAATTCAGAAGACAAACAAAATAAAAGAAAAGGAAAAAAAAAGGAAACAATATGTTAAGCAACAGCTGCACATTAGTGTTATGCTCAGTTTTTATGGGCTTTTATATTAAAATTATTTTTAGCTGCAATGTAAGCCATATTGCATTCCATTTTTCAGTGCTTTTCTGAAAAATTTATTTGCTTGAACACTGCAAAATAATAATGAGGCATCAATTGCATTTTAAATTAGTAGAAAGACAGGAAAGCATGCAGTGTAAGTTGTTTAAAACAGAACCTTGTGAACACAAGACAACTTACTCTGCATCATCAGACACAGTCGTTCTGGGGCCGAATCTACAAGACCAAATATAAAATTAGAGTGCTGATAAACACATTAAGTAGTAATTGCAACTGGACCCATACAATTTGGGTAACTGCCACGTGGACATCCAACCTGTACTAGTAAAGTTGACCAAAGAAGAATCATACTGTTCAGGGGTTACATATCCAGCAGACAAGACTTACCTAATCATCTGGAGGTCAAACTACATAAGAACACCACCCATCCCTCCCTGACTCCATCCTAATACCCCCATTATAAAAATCTGCTGAAGTATACCTAAAATGGGTGTAGAAAATAGTTATTGAAAATAGACAATATATTAAAATCTACATTAAGTGCCATGCATGCGACAAATGGAGACAAAACTTCACACCTACATTCCACAATAGTGCTCAGAATCACCATTACTGAAGTATTGAAGAGACAAATATTATAGGCAGAAAGTGAGCCACAGGATTGCCTTTTTGTTGTTGTTGGGTGTTGTTTTGTGTTTTTTGGGGGGGGTGTGTGTGTAGCTGAAAAAAGATACTGGTAATACACGAGTCAGTGTCATTCACTAAAGTGACAGTCTTCTTTAGAGCCATGCAAACTACATATTTGTATCTGGGATTTATCTTAAAAGAATATCAAGTACAAAAGTCAACACTGCAATATTTTCTAATCATGGAGAAGCAAGTTACAGATCTCTAAAAGAGCAGAGTCCAGTTGAACCTCTGCTATTCATAAACCTTTTTTGCAATTCAACATATATACTGTAAACAAGGATTTCCTTTCAATTAGTTTTCATTTCCATATTTCAAGTATTTCAAAAGAAAATACATTACATAACTATTCTGTTTGTTTCTAAAATGCGTATTACTGACATACAGTATTTCAATCTGGACTGAAAACACACCAGGCAATGCACAATCTGAATTCTGAAGTGTGCACACAGGGGCGTACAAGCTGCGTGATTCACACCATACAGAGCTCACGTTTGCAGATGCTCATCCTTGGATGACAATGTTTCCAATTTGTTTTCCTCAGGAATCTCCTGAAGCTTAGACGTTTGACCAAGGTGGACTTCATTAAGGCTATCTTCGCCCGCTTGGGCAGTACAAATAGTTTCATCTTGTCCTGCAGGAGGGAGATGGCATTTTTCCTGTCCTTGTGGCTCTTCTTGCAATGGTTTTATTACAGGTTTTCCAGAGCTATTAATGCAGACTTGTGGACTTTTTTCAGGCCTGAGTGAGCCAAAGGCAGCAGTGCAAAGAGATGTATTAAACAACATTTGAAAAACTACGTATACATAATGAAAAGCATAACTGTAAGCTAACAAAAAAAAAAAAAAAAAAAAAAAAACAACCCCAAAACCCAAATAGCTGATAGGTGACAAGCTAAGTGAGGCAGGTGCACAAAACGTAATTTTAACAGAGAGCTTGTACTTCCATTCCTCTAAGTCATTGTCAAAGACTAAAGTATTAAGTACATATTTTAACTAAGTTATTCAACTTAAGTTCTTCTCAAACCACTTCTCAATTCTATGGTAGGTGACAGAGGTTTTTCTTCTCCTGGCTGAGCTGTACAGTTTTTCATCTGTGTATGCACAGGCCACGCACATCCTTCCCTTCTCATGTACTTTGAAGAGGTTGATGAGTAAGAACCTTTCCACTCCTGCTTGCATGAGGTTCAACCAGCCAACACATAACTGTGCAAAGGCTTAAACCACCAACTTCCCCACTTGGCCTTACTCATCTGAACAAAGGTGCTTAGAAAGACACCAAGCCTTATCAGGAGGGATCTTGGGATCTCTAGATTTCCTATTTGAAAGTCACTGGCACCAGCTAAAGCATAGACAAGCATCTAGCTTACCATATCAGCTCATATTTAACCAGAAACCTCTGCAAATGTAACACAATCTTGCTATGCCTATCCATTTCCACACAGTTAGAATTTTGCATCTGGTAGAGCTCTGCTCTAAGTCTTTACAAGGCTCTACCAAAAGTGCCAGAAACTCTGCATTGCCTTCTTTTGAGCAGAAAGAGTTCGCACAGAGTCGAGGACAAGTATGGAAGAAAGCACTGCTGGCCAACAGCAACTCCTCCAGATCAAGAGATCGTGGCAAACAACCCACAGGGCAGCTATACAAGGGAAGGAGAATCAGAACTTTCTTACCTCATAGTTTTCTCCTCAAGTTCTCTAGCTGTGCCCTGCTTATTTTGCTGCTTTGAAAATGGCATGGGAAGGAACTGCTTAACACTGGGCCCAGGCTGTTTTAGGAAAGCTCCAGTTCTTCTGGCCAACATGTCATCTCTTTGTGGGTCTGGAAATTTCACTTTGTTTTCTGTTTCACTGCTCTGCTGCTGAGGGATTTCAAGCTGTTCTTGGCTTTCTTCTCGTGTGACAGTACTGCTCAGAGAGACAAGTGACACTGTTCCATGATAATGCTCATTTGCACAGTCAAGACAAGCGGCTGCTCAGGCAACATGGGGTACTGTTACTCAAAACACAGTTGCAGAGTGATGGGCAACTGGGCATCTTTAGCTACAGTGCAGGGAGTGAGAGCAAGAGGAAACTATGTTGAACACTGCACTTACGTAGGTGATGCATTAGAAGTTAGGAATTGCACAAAAATGTATGCGAGGAATCATTCACATGGAAGCTGGCATAAAAGTTTGGACAGAGCACCATGGATTGCAAAAGAAATCCCCCCAAAAGATGAAAGACTGTTTTCATGCTGAAGAGCAATTAACAACTGAAATACTTAAATATTACGAAAGAAAACAGACTGTTTTATGTTCATAGGATACATTCTTGTAAGTAATTTCATAAAGCAGAACACATGCCATGACGAATGAGTAAAACACATCTTTAAAGGTCGTGTGAAGAATGGAACAACATTGCTGACTGATCCAAGCTAACACTACACACAAACCAGGCATGAAGCTCAGAGGGATATGCTTCTGTTCTCTGACCTTTCTGCTTCCCGCGAAGCCTTCAAATCCTTCTCACAAGCTACTGCCTCCCCTTGCTGCAGCAGATGAGAAGTTACTGACAGGGGAGGACAATGTATAGGAACCGGGCTAGTGGTACACCTCTGAAAAGTTCCCATCCTTCTAACCAACATATCATCTCTCTCAATGTCTGGTAAATGCCCAACATGGTCTTCCTCGCTGCTTTCTTGCCATTTGTTCAAACCGCACAGGGTTTGTTTCTCAGACATGATGCCAAAAGCCGGGACAGGTGATGGCATTCTCCCGCAAGAGTCGTCTGCACCTGACTTGGCTACCTTACTAGCGACGAGATTGAGAGGAGGGGTGAGATAAACAAAACATTCTCCGGTCAAAGGAAAGGTATGAAGAAGACTTCAACTCAGTTTGTAAATGTTTTACAAACACACAAACTTAACTGAATGAGTTGTTTGCTAAAAGCAATCATTAAAAACTCTTGCTATAGCCACAGACTAAGCGATTAAAGAAAAGCCAAAAAAATGAAGCTCTGTTAATATGTTAACTTCCCAGAGTTGTAATTCTCTTTCAGATAAATGCCAGAAACACCAGAGCACCAATACACCTTGGTTTCAGCATTACATCTTCAAAAAGAAAGAAAATCCGTTAGGTTTAAAGAAAGCATTTTTTGAACATCAGTAAGGCCAGCAAGATGAACAACAAATTCCTAATGTGCTGAAAGCAGGCAGAGCAAAGCCGCTGGGATCCAAGAAGCAGAAAAAGCTTGAACGACAGCTCAGACTGAGATACCAGTGATTTCACTGCTCATCAGAAATTTTGAGGCAAGCTCTCAGAAGACCTTTGCACAGTGTTGTTTTGCGTAACCCTAAACACGTTAAGATACTGTGAAGGCGTCAGACGACTTCTGAACAAAGCCGTGCATGTAAACAACTCTTAGGTCTATGCTGCAGTCCACCCCCATGCAGATAAGCATCTGGCAAGAACAGGTCTCATTTCCAGCTCAGCGGTGCCTCCTAAGCCACACCAAATACCTGGATTCATTCTGTGGCTTAGATACTTCATTGCTGTGTTCAGCAAACCCAAGACTGCCAACAGGGGTTGAAGGAGAGCTTTCAACATCAGAGTGACTCTCCACACCATCTTTCTTGCTTTCTTCTTCTGTTCTGCTCTTGGATGAAACTCTGCCAACAACGAGCTTGTCCCATTTCTGTTGATCAATCTCAGTTACTGGCCCAAAATGCACAAACTTCTGCTTGGGGCTACCAGCCTTTTTGTTTGCTCTGGCTTTGCGGACAGCAAAATCATCATCGGCTGCTGCTTTCACCGTGATTTCAGCTGGTGGCAGAGTGTCTCTGGGACATTTGAAATCTTCTTCACTAGTCAGAATGAAGAGTAAAAGAATACCCCCCGCCCCAAATGAGACCTCAGAATAAAGCAAATTCAATGCTCCTAAGATTTTGAAGGGTTTTTATTTTAAAATTCAAGGACACAAGTACAAGCAGCTGTGGTATACTGAGGCCCAAATGACAGATAAAATCTGAAGATATAGCAGACCTGTTGGAGAAATGCTGGGAGCACATCCATGGAAGCCCTTCCTTAGGGGAAGGAATGTAGCATACAGCCCACTCCAGACGCAGTTCTTCACCCTAACAAAGCCATCGTTCCCTTATCTGCTCACATAGAGCCGGGCCAGGCACTATGTGGGGCTCCATGGCACCAGTACACCCACCTTTGTCACAGCGGAGTTCCAGTGGCATGAGAGCACCAGTAAGAGCAATTCATTTATCCTAAACCAAGGGGACTGAATCTTTATTTTAATAAATCACCTCAAAAGTACTGGAGAGAGTACTAATATCTTTGAGATGAGAGAATGACTGAGTTTTGATGGTTTGTATTAGAGCTGAAATTACACACAGTAACCACATTGTTAGAAGAATGCCTGAGCAGATGGCCACCTTTAATTGGAAAACGGTACGTGCCTAAACAGGAAGGCTAGGAGTTGTTATCCTTTCCTCCTGGAGTCACAAATCACCTGCCTATATTATAGCCCATCTCCATAGGGAAATAGCTTAGAATAACTGCTTTATACCAGCTCCCTTTGTGGAGGTCTAGTTTACAATAAGAGCACGTCTACTGCATACAACATGGCTCCCAAAACCCCTGCTGCAGTGACAAACAGTGCTGGTGTATTTACTCAGCACTGGAGTACAATGCCAGGCAGATGTATTAGCTCAGGTCTCAAAAGCAGTATAGCTACATGAATGCAATGAGATGCTGATCCTCACTTAACACCCCCAAGGTGTAATGCCTCAAGCCCTGAAGACAGCTTAGTTAGCAGCAGCACAGTTGAGTGACCACCACTGAGTTAGTGATACCACTTGGACCTTTCTGCTGTTCAACTCAGAGCAGCTTCAAAGCAGATTGATCCAGGAGACGAGTCCTTTGTGATATGACATTAAGAGTGTCCACTGGGGCAGTGACTGTGAAACTACTACAGTGCTGTAAATGCTGGACGCACTTTCATTTAATGATAGGTAGCATCCCTGTACAGATTTTGGACTTCGAAATTTTAAATAGATGCAGATTGGTTGTCATCAAGGCATTCTTCAAGTTTAAAGCTACAAACACACACAGTGGATTGTGACACACTAAACATGCTTCCTTAGGGTTGCAATCTAGTCCACAGGCAGAAACCGTACCTGGGCTCCCCTGACAGCTTCAGTCTTTTCCAGGTCTCCAGATCTGCTTTTGTTATAGAGGTGTTTACAAAAATCACACCTTCTTGTAGTTGAGGAAGGGTACTTTGAGATTTCCGTTTAGCCAAATCATCTCTCTCAGTATCAGGCTCTTTCACCTGCTGTTCCTCCTCTGGCTCAGTCTTCTCAGTTTGCAGAAGTGGGTTCTCTTTGCTTGTCACTATTTGCCTTGCTGATGCCATGTGCACCCGTCTTCTTCTAATTTAATGCACATTCCAGTTCAGCAAGAAAAGATATTTTAAGGGAGCAATGATAAATCAGTGTCAACAGAAGAGATTCAGAGCACCAGAAGATAAAATTGAATTTATAAGATTAGTTGTACATTAATGTTAGGAAGTAAGCATGGAATGAATAATTTGAAGTTGAAACCTCTAATCTATGCTGTCCCAGTCAGGGACTACTGAGATCACTTCATCGCATGACTTCTATTCCCAGCTCCAGCAAGAAAAAAGTTATTACTGTATTGAGTATTTCTGCAATAAGCTTTCTCTTAAATAGTTACAAATATCTAATTTTCATATTATTAGCAAAGTGAATTCAAGTTTTGCTTGCAAACAGACTCCAGAATTTCTTTGATCTTAGAGTCATGTCAATAGTATTAGAATATTAAAATTTGGTTATGTACTCTTCAGATGCCCTGCCAAACTAGTCATTAGAAAATGTTAATATAATCAAATTACCAGCAACTGAAAGGCACATTTTGCATTACTGAAAAAAGATACTAGATAGTAAGTTTTCTGAATGTATCAGTTATTACAGTCAACTGTTGCGGTTTTACCTAGGATCGCTTCTCTTTGCACAAATAAAACAAATATACTTGTTTCCTGAAGAAGAGCTGTGCCTAGCAGATACTTCTGTTTAGCAATTTCTTAAAGGTCTCTATCACTGGACTGAAGAAAGAAGAGATTTTCTAGGCTGAAACCTTGTAACTCATGCCTCATTTCCAAAAACACTGCTGTATAAGAGACATTAGGACTACATGCAACACAATTTGGTGCAGTATAGCAGGCATATATATATTCAGTGCCTTAACTAAAGACATAAGTGAGTCCATGTTTGATGCAGAGTACTAAAAGGGCATTAGATGAAACAAATGCATCCAAAAATGTGCACTGAAAATGCTCAGCAAAAGAACTGAGATGCAAAATGTATCTTCTAAGTTTATTCTCCAGTACTCACATTCATGAGCTTAGATAAAAAAGGTGTCTGGTTTTTATGTTATTTACACTCACAGCCAGTTTAAGCTCCTGGTCCTGATACTCTAACAAAAAATTACAGCTGGTAATCTACATCTCTTTTCTTTGTTCACTTTATAATAAAACATTTTCATCTACTTTAGCCTGTAAGTTTTTTGATGCCAAGACAGATTTAGCAGCAAGCCATGTGAAATTAAGCATTATAATAGACAGAAAAAGACCATGAATGCACACCTTGCATGTTCCTGCTTTTCCATCTGCAATGGCTTCTTAACGTCTTCCAGTTTACCTTTATCTTTACCTGTATAGGGTCCAATTACAAAGGAGTTAAATGGAACTATGTGTTTGGGTTGATTCATTCTGGCTCTCCGGGTGGCAAAGTCATCCTTTTCTAAATCAGGAACTCTGTTGGCTGCTTCATCTTCTGAACCAGAATCCTTCCCTTGATAATATGTCATGAAGGGGTTGTCCTTGCGAAGGATGATGTCTGGAGTGCTTGCGTTGTCTTCACATGTTGGCTTTTTACTGACACAGAGCAAGATTAAATAAAGCTCTTGATGCACCAGGAAGGGAGAGGGCAGTGGCAGCACTCATCTCCAGGTCATAAAACAAGCACAGTTAATCAAATATGCTCCAGGCTGCTGTTAGATGGGGCAAACCCTTGTTATAAATAAAACTTATATATAAGTAACAGATCCGCAAGGACTTCACACAGAAAATCAGCATGTTGGATCTTTACTTATTTTAGCTAGAATTAGAAGAATCAGTAAGGAGTAGTTTAATATACTAGATGCAGTGAATGTAGTACTGTAAATGGCAGTATTAAACTTCTTCAACACTTCAAATAAAGAAAGATTTGATGCAAATACTTGATCCCTGGCCAACACTGCTGAATCCTGAAATACCAAACATTTGGCACTTTTCCTTCTTAATGGCTCTATTTTTATTTTTTTTTAAGACCTGAGTAATCACTGAGGGTTCTTCCCTAATATTCTTAACTGCTTTTCTTCTCACACACATCCATGCTTGATTCTTTCCCCAACTAACCTTCCCTTTCCTCCAGAATAAGCCCTCTATGCCAATGCTGTCACACAGTAGCTACAACGATAGCACCAGTATGATACTGGCATGCTGGAACACACTGCCATCTGCCTTGGTCAGAGACTGATACCAACACAACCTTGTTGTTACTGAAGATTACGACAATAAAGACCCTTGACAGCTGGTACCCAGGAAGATTAAGCTTATTTTAACTTGTAACGGTCAATACTCTTAAGCAAACTGAAAAGACAGATGGCAAGAGCTGTGCAACTCTCCCATTTAAAACCAAATTGTATTTACTCATATTTTAGAAAGTTGAAGTATCAAGTAGTAGACTGTTCCATGCAGTACTGTTGTAGGCTGCAAATATTTGCATTTCCTCTTTCATATAGTACAACTTGCTACACAACGGGAAAAAGAGGGTATCGCAAAAGATTAAACAGAGCGATATTAAGAAAGCAAATCCAAACAGCTCAGGAGTTGCTTCGATTTTCTCTTCTATTTAAGAAAACAGTAGTGCTATAATTATCTGCTTTTCTAAAATATTTTAAAACCCTGCAAGCCCTGCCACTTATTTTATTATTCCAGATGCCCTTTCCAAGTACTGCTCAACAAAGTTGCTGGAGAAAGTTACAGAGAAGCCATACACCATCCCTGAGAAGTCAGCCTGGCTCAGGCTTGGAGGACAGAGGAGGACTGTCTGCTTCTGCCTTGTTATGCTGCAACGCATAGGACCCCCCCGTTAGCGATGTTGAGAGCATGCTCCCAAATTAGCCAAAGGCTATGTTTTCCTTAATCTCTCTAAAGGAACAAGATTTCATTTAAGGCAACAGACATCACCGGCACATGGCACTCCAAAGGGAACTGCTGTCCCTCTCCCTCATAAGCATCTCTGTTCACAATAGCTTCAGAAGCTGGAACAGATGGCTCTGAGCTGCTGTATGCTTTGCAGTGTTCCACGTTTCTAACTCTCCATCAGCAACTATCATCCTATTCCTTAGCTTCCACTCATAACAACGATTTCTGCTCTTTCATCCCTAAAACAATATGGTAAGAAGTTTACTAAGGATGATGACTCTTAAAGACACCAAAATCAAGAGACCTACAAGGTAATCTTCAGGTTCAAATTTCACTCAATTCTAAATCACAGGTTGTCAATACACTAGTGTAATTTGTCCAAATCCAATTTGCTTTTTAAAATCTCCAATACAGTAAGTTCAAGATAATCACCAAGGAAAGAGTCAGATTTTCCATTGATGGTTTCCTAAGACATCTTTTGCTTCCCCAGTACAAGAATTGGAAAACTTTAGAGAAAACATATATATCTAAAGTAGATATACTGTGCCTAATATTTTAGGCACAAAGGAAAACAGTTATCTAAAGTCATACACGCTAGAACTTTTTCTCCAAAATAAGCCAGGGTACACATGACTAACTTCATTTTTCAATCAGACTTCTTTGAAATCTAATAACTTGGAAACAATTTTCAGAACCCCATTCATAAAGGGCATGTATAAAATCACATAATACTCCATTAAATCTTCCTTGTATTTACTTCTTAAATGAAAATCTGTAAGAGGAGCATTTATTCAGCTGGTTAGGTTGGAGGTATTGCTTTATGCTTTTAGTTTTTAAGAGCGATGTATAACAAAGTGATTATTCAGCAAAAACTACCGGATATTTCAATCTCATGTCCATCAATGCTACTGAAGCTTGAGGGCATCAAATGTAGCATTTCTGAGAAGGGTATTTTTGGTCAACAAAAATATGGAGTTATAATATTCAAAAGAATACATTATGAGTCATTGTAATGAATAACTGAAGAACTTACAGTTTTTAGTATGTAACTAGACTTCAGCCATCAGTTTCTAGGTTAAGAATATTTTCCATTCATTTACATTTTGTTTTTAATGGAATCAGAGATGAACTGTGACATTTTGGGGTCTCACAAATCAGTTTGTGACGTTCTCAAAAGTACCTTTTAAGGCCACTTCACCACAGAGATAGCAAAGACTGCAGATTTGAAGCTTGCAACAGACCAGAATTCCCTGCAGATTTGCAAATCGCTCTTGCATACCCAGCCCCAGCCCTTGCAGAAACCACACATGGATCCATGCTGGTACAGCAGGTGCCTCCAAAGTGTCAGACCGCAGGTGTTCGCATTCGCTGAAGCAGAGTCTCATACAGCTTTGTGGATCTTTCTATTGCATTTCAGAACAACAAAAGGGTTTTGTATACCTATGCAGTGTCAAGATAAGGATCTGTGTCCCTTTTGCAACAAACATGCCAAGAATTCTTCATTTGTTCACATTTATCTCTTGCCCTCCCCATCTCCATAATTTATTAGAACAGACTTAATTCTCCTCTTTTTAGGGAGTCTCCATGAGTCTGATCCTTATCTTTCAGATATAATTCTGTAAATAAGAGACAGATGCACACAGCAAGAAAGCAAGGAGTATCACATATCAACAAAACACTGTGCTATAAAGAGACAATATGCTAGTTTGGGAAGAGGGAATGCCTTTTGGCACGAATTTGTATAGCATCTAGTTCAATGGAGTCCTTTCCTAGAACATGTTACAGCAATAGAAATAAGTACTTAGATTCCAAGTAAAAAATGCCTTTGCATACAAGTTCAAATCCTTCCTGTACTGGACCCAGAAAGGCCTCCAGCTGAGTTTCAGCTTTAGGAACAATTAGAAGCCTTGTAGAACTCAGAGTCATAATAGGTGTCCTCCAGAGGTCAACATGTTGAGAGGAAACGGCCTGTAAATAACTCAGAGAAAGAGGAAGATGACTGACAATCTCAGGTGAAAAAAAGAGCGGCTGGCATGATAGGAAGATGAGGCAGTAACAGGGGCAAAAGAAAAAAAAACATCAGAGTACAGAAACAAGAGGGACTGAGAATTGCTCAGTGCCACTAGTGCATAGAAATTTGAATTTGATGCCGAGACAGAAATTTGAGAAGTTCAAAGAACATGAAATGAGAATGAGACATTAAGAGAGATGATCACATGCTCCCCTGTATCCTAGCATCACTGCAGAACTCTTCTCTTCTCCTCTTGCACTATTCTTCTACTAACACATACAAACCATTTTCCTTACAGACCTCTGACCTCAGTGCCTTTTCTGCTGTATCCTCCTACAGTCTCCAGGAGCAGGCTTCTATTTCTGTATGGTGAAGCTTGGGCTACAAAGCTCTGCTCTTTGACCCTAGCTGGGGCAGATAACCAGCAGCCTTCTTCCAACTGCCAAATTCCAGGAGTTGCTTCTGCTGAAAGCAAGGAGGTGAAATGGCTTGTTATTTCTGTTCCCTTCTCCTTCACCCCTGTCAGGACAACAGACTGTCCAAGGAGAAGAAACTTGATTTCATGCCAAAGAACCACACATTTGATCCACATGTGCTTCTTGCATGGAGATCAAACCAGCAGATCAAGTATAGTGTTGGAATAGGGACTCCATGGTGAGTATCCTCCAAACACAAATGCCAACAGCGCTATTTGTTGTGCTCAACACTGCTCAGCTATTACATTTTACTACATACTTTACTACATATTACTACATGACTAATATTAATGCTACAGCCTTGGACTCAGATTACACTAGTATCCTACTGCTTTATGGATTCCTCATCAACTAGCCCACCAACTCAGCCTGAAGGACTAATTTATGACTGATAGTTCCTCTTCATCAGTATTTGGCTTTGTTAAAGTAGTACCCCAGATTGCACACCAATACTGGTTCATTACAGCTTGACAACAGTGAAGCAAACCTGAGAAGAGGACGTATGACAGCGTATACACTGTGACTGTTTTAACTGCACGTGGCACATCTGTATATGGCCACAGACAAGCTTCACTGTACCTCTGAACAGGCTATATCACAACAGAGCTGTACTTTTTACTACTACACTTTGAAGCCCAGACTGCAGACCAGCACCTGCTAAACTACACACTGTCAGGATTTTATCCCACAATCAAAAATAAAATGTTTTAGACCAGAGGTCATTTGCACACTTACCCTTTAGCCAAAACATTTTGATAATTTATAAGAGCCTAGTCTTCTGACACGTTGGTTAAAACTCTGCTTCGTGTGCCATCCCCAAGAAAAAGAGAAATTTTTCATGAGGATCCAATATCAGATGAAGGAAAGGTGAGGGCAGTGAGACTAGCCATCACTAAGCTCTTGAGTTAAAGAACAGGAAATAACCAAGTTGAACAATATCCAAAAACAAATGACACAGGTAATAAGTGAATAACTACTGATACTCCATGCCAAAGTCAGTCAAATTGTGATGGCTGAACTACGTCTCCATGCTTTAACTGGTACGTGTTAACAAGCACTATACTTTTATAGTTCCTGCCATTAAAAATAAATGCATCATTTATTAACACAGCTAAAAATATTAACCACATAAAAGTGAGGTTCAGGAAACGAAACCATTCCATTGCCAACAAGCAAAGTAAGTTTCTGAAACTTTTGCCTAAACAAGGTATTTTAAATGTACATTTATATGTATATTTTATTAAATGCAAGAAAGCTTTAGGTAGAACGTGACAAGTAGTCTGTGTAGTAGTTTTCTTGGAGTTTGTTTACATTATGCTATAAGATGATAAAATTTCTCAAAACAAATGCAGTTAGCATCATACAACTCTGCAATCCACAGCTGCCACATCACAAGCCTTTTCAGAGCAAGACCTTCACTAGCAATTGTGAGTGCTTAGTGGACTGGATTTTTGTTAGGAGAAGCGAGATCACAGCGGATTGAGAAACTCACACTTCAGTCAATCCTAAAAATGTGAAGCGTGCACAATTTCCCACACCGTTGGGCTAACCTGCCATAGCGCTGCGCTGCTGACATGACCTTAATGCCAGCTTGTTCAAGTCTTCTTAACTTTCTGATTTCGTCTGCATCTTTCCCCTTGGATGCTGATGTTTCTTTTTCACTATGTGAAGGAGACTGGTCTATGGAGTTTCCTTCATTTTGATTCAAATCTACTTGATTTTTAAGGGAGCTTGCCTCAGGAGCCACGGAGCCCACTTTCTCCTTTTCACACAGTCCTGATGTTTCATTCTGCTCTTCTTCTATGGTTTCAGGGTGGGGTTTGCTATTGAATTATACAAGATAGTTTAGTGTACGCTGTGCCTGAAACATATACACATTTATTATAAGCACATTTTGTTGATATCAAGACGCCAAAGGATATTCTGATGAATGATCCAGGAAGATAATTATGCTCTATTAACGAAGTTGCTTCTTAGGCCAACTCAGAAGTGAAATATCAGTTGACAAACCAGCACGCAGAAACACATAGTCACAGCTATATAAACAGTACTGGTGTATAAAATACAACATACAAATAAATTTATTTTTTTAAAACACAGCAAAAATATTACCTAATTTGATTGAATACATCAAACGTTACTTATAAGTATCATTTGTCAGTGAGTAACTGCCTTGAGAACTGAGAAAGATCATCTGAAGCGTTCTTGTCCAGACTTGGGTTTGAGTCAACACCCCTCATGCTTATATTAACCACCATCTTGTCAAACACAAGCTATACATTGCATTGTATGGTAAACAATAACGACATCAAGACAATAATTTTCCACTCATTGCTTTTCTACTACCACCTTTGCCAACTGCTACAATTTATCAGTACCATCTCAGTAGGAGATTTACTACAGGAGAAGGTGCTTCGTACATCTTATGAAAAGAACAAAAATCAGCCGAGTGCTAAACCGTCATCACTGAGGAAGGGAGAAGTTGTCTAGGCTGTTCTTACCTGAAAGGTCTGTCTCCTAGCGGTGAAGTCGCCGTGCTCCAGCTCTTTCGGTACTCTTCTCGTTCAGCTTTCTTTTTCCGAAGCGGAGCGGGTACATAGAAAGTCTGATTACTCTTGTTTGGGAGGTACTGGTTAAAAGGCACAGCTGATTTAGGTTCACCATGTGAGGTCCGCCTTGCCAACATATCATCTTTTTTCACATCTGGCATCTTTCTGTGTGGCAGGTCAGTTTCTGAGTCACTTCCTCTCCCTAGTAATGAAGAAGAAAAAAATTCCTCTTCTTTTCACTTCCATCCAGGCTTTGGGTTTTGGTTGTTTTTTTTTTTTCAAATTGTAAATCATAGCATACACCACCCAAAAATTACATTTCACATGTGAGCACTAAAAAATTGAAGCCACTTTTACCTGTATTTTTGTTTTAAAAGCAGTCCCTGAAGGTAGCAGCCATAATATCTATACAGACAGTAAACATTTTTTTCCATCAACCCTTACTTTCTACCCCTGAAAAACTCATCTTCAGCCACAGGTCACATAAAAAAACTCAGGGTCAGATTACACCAGACTTGTAATCACACAGGACAGCTACAGAAGCTTACCTGACTTATGCCCAAACAACTCCTAGTTGTACATACAGGTACATTTGACCTGATTCACAGTCCTGAACCTAGACTTACATGTGCACAGCACAAGCTTAAGCAAAAAAGGGCTGTATACCATGTGTTTGCAGAACCTGTAGATGTTTCTACAGACACAAACTAATGGCACTTTGAATGCACACAGCTTCAGTTTTGATCAAAATCTAAGAATAAGCGTCAGCTGCTGTAAACCAGAAGATTCAGATGGCCTCTCTCCAGACTCACTGGTTGCCTGGTCAGTCAGTCTAGCACACTGCAAAACAGAGACACTTCACCCTCAGATGGAAAAGGACAAGGAGAGAGGGAAGGGATCTCAGGATTTAGAAGTTAGATCAGTAGAGCAAAGACTGAAGAGTACTTGTTGGGACAGAAAAGAAATAAGGTGAGAGAGAAAAATCAGATGTTACAGACAATAAGTTGGGAGGTAAAGAGAGCTGAATGACTACTTTTTTTTTTTTTGTTGTTGTTAAATGAACTAAGCTTGCTGATATTTACAACCCATTTAAAAATATTCACAGAAATTTAGGCAAGACTTTTCCAACTTGCAAGCAAAATTCCCAAATGGTAGGACAAATATCTTAAAGAGCATTTGCAGTGGAACTGCCTCATAGCCATTTTGGAAGCCACTTCATAGACATTCACTAGATTCCCTGCTCCATTCATGAGCCTTTTTAAGTAATTCACAAAGAAGCTATGTAAATATTTCTCTCCCAGCAGTGTAACATCACCACAGACCCTGCTCTGATGAGTGAAATGGAGCATATTCAGCCACTTCTCCCATCAGCATTGAAATCTTCTCCCAGCTTTGGAGTGCTGGATGTGTCTGGCCCTTGGTCCCTTTGCAACATTTGCATATGCAGTAGCTGTCCCTCTCTTTGCGTAAGGGGAAGCCACCCAGGTTGTGTCCTCTTGCTAATTCACCATGCTAGTAAATTACTAGCTAATTCACTGAGCTACCTAATGAATAACTGAAAACAATGAAGTCACAAAAATCACAAGTAGCTTGTGTATAATTCAGAGTAGGGGGAGGAAAAGAGGTCTAAATATGCTAGGAATGTTATTTGCAAAGAGCTTTTGCAGCAGATTGAGGTACCCAATGTTTGCTTGGAGAGAGATGAAGAAGAGTGAAAGGGAACAGTAAGAAAAGACAAGACACAATGGAAATGAGCTAGTTAGACAAAAATCACAATGCACTGTTTGCCAGTAATCTTTTGCTTGGACAATTTTGGTTAAGAGTGTATGATAACTAGCACCATGATTGCTAACCTCAGTCTATGTCTAAACAAAAAGTAGAGACATGGTTGCAGAATCACAAGGGTCTGAGGACAGCTGAGGTTTGAAGAGCTGTAATATCATTAGACTGCTCAGGGCCACAGAGTAGCTAAAAGAAAATGAAAAGATCCCTTACTGTTATTTGCTATTCTGTTTGCTCTTGACTTTCTTCTGGTGTTTATTTTTGTATCACACGAAAACAAGTCTTGAACCAGCAGACAGAAATGCTGGAATAGATAACCACAGTAGCAGAGGAATTAGAACAGATTCCTCTCCCTCATTACTGATGTGCCTACCAGCATTCCCCAGCTGAGTACTTCAAAGACAAACAGCTTCTTTAATTATTCATATTTTACTTGTGAAATTATTTTCAGCTCAAATTTGCAAAAAACATACTTGAAGCCAAAGCACCGAATGGAAGATGCAGCCGTGCTCTACATTTATAACCTTAACTTTGTTGTTCTGCATTTCCAAGTAGGAGAAGCAGCAGCCAGTTTCCACAACCCATAATAAGCAGTTATACAGCACGGACACGCACAGACCCTTCGTACAAGGATCCATGCACAACTGCTGGCCAAGCAGAGGATTTATTCATTCCTGAGTACATTAGCAACTCTATGGGGAGGTCACTCTGCTGTTATACTGTGTTTTAAACAAACTGTTCTGCTCTACCACTGGTTCTCTTTGCTTTCTGCCAAGGGACAGGGTCTGCGCAGGACACCAGAGCAGCTCCTAAACAGCAGGGCTGGTCACAGATGGCATTCACGAAGGCAGTGTTACCTACTGCTTCCACCTAAATGAATAATCACCTTAGGACCACTCAAATGATCTCCATTGATTATTTTTTTTTTCCTACGAGTGGAAGGAATCATAGTTTTATTTCACTGTCACATTATTCGGTTTATAAAGCTTCTATCTGAATGGAGAGAGAAATAATGCAAGCAGAACCTTTTCCTCCATTCAGCTCCGTTATTTCTACCAAAAACTACGTGCAGCTGAGTGCTACACTGGCCTGCTGGGGCCTTAGAAAGAGGTTTGACAGAAAAGAGGTCAGCCAAGCTACACCTCACCTGCAACTCTTGGAGGAGACAGCTGTGAAGTTATGGCAGCAGCAAACTGGGAAAATGGGACATATTAGAAAGGGCCAGCTGGACAACTTATATGTATGCACACGGCATCTGGGTCTGGATATGGTTAAAGACTAATTTTTAAGAACAAGCTTTGTATTCTTGCATCTTATTTTGTGTTGGTTATGGACTCAAGAATGTGACAAGCTAGTATGTCTTAGCTGTGGCAAAAAAAAACCAGCCACAAAACCTTACTAAAATCTGCTAGTACAGCAGAAATTGATAGGAAGCAGCTCCAAGACATATGTAACTGGCTGCCCAGGAGCTCCAAGTAGGCAAGGATGCTGGGCACCCCTCGGGCACCCACGACGGAGCAACACTTCTTGATTAGGACACGTGAAGAGTTCCTATTTGCCAATATCACAATTTTGTCTCATTTGGGAAGGCAGAAAAATATTTTGTAATGTGGAGACTATGCTCTGTCCAGTGTCTGAGGGGGCATGAGGCTATTTCAGGGAATCAGCCCCAGCAGCTGGTTCTGGACGGTCAATCAGCAACAGCCCCAACACCACAGGCCACTCAAAAGAGCAGAGTAGGTCTTAGCCCCGCTTTCCCCACAACTCTTTCATAATCCAGCTGTAATACCAGCTCTCCCTGCCAGCTTTTCAGTTCTAAGGAGTTCCCCATCACCTCAGGAAATCTCTCATGTGTCCGGTTATAATTAGCACCAGTTTCTTTCACACTGCCAATACAGTATGAACATCTGGTTCCTACCAAAAAGCCTTTCTGCCCTTCCTTTTTTTATTAAGTAAATAACATTACTAAGGAGAAGCGATTCATGTGTGGAACATAACTTCATATGATGATGAAGTTCGACTGATTCATCCATTCATCAGGAAGGCAACTGTGCAGAGGGAGCCTCAGTCAAGCATCCTTTTGTTCTGAACCAGAATCCTGCTCGTGACAGGTAACCTAAGTGAATGTTCCACACCTATCCCTAGCAAATCCTTCCCCATCCAGCACACTGTGTTTAAGAAGCCTCTGGAAGCCTCTGGGAATCAGACAAGAAAGGCAGAGAAGCAGCATCCCTTCTGTAAGCCAACAGCCCATGTCCTCACTCAAAGGTGTACAAAGATGGCCTCAGCTCTGATGCTGGGAGCTATTAATTTACCCAATTTTCTAAATACCATGAAAACAAATACGCCGTTTGGCAAGATGTTACATCAGACTTCAAAACTCTATCAAGTATCAGACATTTCCAAGTTATTTCTATGTCATTTACTTGCCCAGGGTTTACTTAGGCAGCATTTTACTCACTTCAATATTTCCCTTGTTCCTGCACTTTTATTTCTTGCTCCAGCCTAGTTTATAAGTTAAAATGAGTCTGCATAACATCCTCTTACACCGTAACCCAGAAAAGCACTCTCCCCATCATAAAATTACACTGGAATGATGTAACTCATTTTCCAACGCTACACTATCCTGAGACAGACTTCAAATAAGTTGTTGGCAAAGTCATTTAAACCTCAGGAAGCAAAAATGAGCATTCACAGAGAAGTTCTCCCACCAGATTAACACAATTCAGAGGCTGTGCCCGGCTCCCAAATGGCACATTTGCTCCAGAAACGTTATTTATATATATGACACAACATTATGTATGTGCCGCTCCGTGACCAGTACTTACCATCGCTGCTCCCTCTGAGCACTACATCTGGAGATGGTGTCTGCTGCGAGCGGGAGCCAAAGGAGTCCAGACTGTCAAAGGAATCATCTCTGCCGTGGCGAGGCGGGGAGAGGGAATCGCTGCGTTCAGAGTCCCAGCAGTCTATATAGCCACTGTCACGAATGCTGCGCTTTGGGCTCTCAATATCCTCTGTTTCCTAGATGGAAGTACAGCAGGTACCGCATCATAAAGAAGGCACCGACACACTCATGAGATCCATTACACATCCGACAATAAAGCATCTTCCCAAAGACTAAAAATCTCCTCCCCAAAATAAGGTATCCTTGTTTTCTACCCCTTCTCCCCTTCAAAACAAAAGTGCAAGCTTGCAATAAACCCCAATTTCACGCTGATTAAGAGGAAACCCCGCTCAGAAGGTTAGTACGATGAACTGAGAAAAAGTTGCAACAAGCAAGTTAATAAACTGATCAAAACTGAAAGTAACCTGGAACTTGACTTGTCGTCCATAGTCCATAGCACAGGCAAAGGCACTACAATTTTATCATCTTGCCTGCATGAGGTTTAAGTCTGCTGCTTTCCAAAAGATCCCCCCCTCCCCTTGCCCATCTATTGTATCTGGCCGGGACACCAGCAGACAGCATTTGTTGTTGCTGCTTCAGCTCGGCAAAATAATGAAGCAGTGTGCCCCAGCCTCCCTCTACCTTGAAGAGAAATTCCTGTTATGAAAGAGGGATGTCTTTCTGAAGCAATCAGCAATGAAAAATATGCAAAATGCTTTTCCTGATGCCTCAGAAGAATTCAGTTGTGCTCTTTACTCTTTGCCAGCTCCTGGCTCTGGGGGATATGAAAGCACTTGTAGCTGACCCACATGTTCAGAGCAGGGAGAACAATGGTTGTCTTTGACAGCCCTGTGATTATAAATTCTTTCCAGTGCAAGCAGCACATACTAAAACACTGAAACTCCAGCAGAGGAAAAGGTCAATAGAAGCCATCCTCACCCTTGCATTATAATAAATCCCTTGTTTTAGAGAGTGTCTTAACATTAATTACAATTGCACAGGCTGAGAAAAAACAAAAATAACTACTTTTATTCAAAGATAAATCTGTTTTTTTCTCCCTCAACACTAAGTAAAGTCAGAGATGTGGGTGCCATTATCAGACTGACATTTTGTGACCCAAAGCGGCTGGAATGTGATTTTTTTCTTTTCCTTTCTTTTTTTTTTTTTCCCCAGAAGCATTTGAATATTAATTCCTAATTAAGAAACACCCTCCGCTTACCACTAGCTAGAGCACAATGGCAATGCTGAGCACAGCTCCCACTGTCCTTGGCTGCTAAGGTTTTACCCATTACTACTATTGTCAACGAGAAGATAATCAAGAACATCACGATATGCTATGGCGGGGCACCTCCACAAGAAAGTGGGTTTGCTGTAGAACTGACGGAGGGAGGAGAGCTCTGCAGTAACACACCAAAACTTCTGCACTGGAAAAGAGGGAGGCTCAGAGTGAGATGGAGCACTCAGACCCAATGTCCTGCAGACTTTTCAGGAAGAAGGCTTAATTAGTGCCGCTCACTATTACGCTGCCAAAATACCACATTAAGGGCAGCGGCAAAGGTCCCCTAAGGCCAAGTTGAACTGTGGTAATGTCAATAAGTAACCTCACTGCAAATTGAAGTGAAAGTATTTTCTAAAAAGAAATAAAATACATCTAACAAAGTCATAATTGAATCCTATGCAATTTCCTTCCCCAGTCCTGCTTAGTGAACTAAAATATTGATAGAAACATTAGACTGCAAAGATCTGTCTCCCTGAAATCTGCATGAGTTACACACATCCAAGAACAAATCTAAAAATCCTATCAAAATCCCGTTTGTGACACGATCCAAAAATCTTTCTTAAAATCCAAATTCCCTAAATCCCCTCATACCAATCAGCTGTTCTCAATTCTCAGGCACATTTCCATTTTCCTAAATTACTGTGTTTGAATGACATAGATCTACTCAGTAGCTACAGGGACTTAAACTTGGCCAAAAAGCCCCGTCCTGCCTTCACTATCTCGTAGAGTTTGAAAACAGTCAAATTGTGAACTAATGAGTTCTGCAGACCCTATTTTCAAAGGCCTATTGATGTTAATTTTGCATGCCGCTCACCAGGAATTAGGAGGCAGGCACCAGGATGAGATCCTAGACTTCTGTAAACATGTTCTTAACAACTTTCCCCTTGGCAAAGCTACTCTCCCAGCCCAGCGCTGTCTCACAGACGGGTACTTGTCCTGCTCTGAGCAAACGTCATCTCCCAAGTGTTATCAATGGGAAAAAGAAAGTGGTTATCCGTGGGACTGATAACACCATAACACGACACACAACAGCACATTATTCTTTCATATTATCTAATTAAAAACACAGTATGTCACCGAGTGGTAGTAGAACTGTGACTGCCAAATATAAGATGCATTTCTCCAGAAAGTTCCACCCACTAAATATAAGCAAAAAGCCACGGACATTTTGTCATTGGGAATTCCCAGTTTAAAAGTAAAGAAGAATGCGTATCCAACTAGTTAATGAAATTAAAAACAGAGGAGCATGAATAAAATTAGAAATGAATAGCTTTTCAGTATTAGAAGTAAAAAAGGTGAGTTTGAGACAACTTACATCTGAGCTGTCTTTTGATTTGCTTATTAAAAAAGGAGGGCAGAGAGGATTTATAACATAAAAACGAAACCAGACTGAATTTATGGTCGATTTAATTATTAAATTCAGAGGAACAAAATGCCAGTAGAGAATGTGATAAAGTGTCTTTTCATCACTTGAGCTCGGCTATAAAGAACATCAGAGTGTTGCACAGCATGATTAACATGTTCTATTTTACAACCAAATCCTCTTCAAATTCAGTAACAGACAAGCCTGCAATCACCAGTGGGAAATACTGCAGGAGTGCTGGAGTAGGGAGGTGACCTCAACGTAAGATGTCCTTGTAACAGTACCACCTAAACAAGACTTTTCAGGACTGCAAAGTGCTCTGTTTTTACATTAAAGGAACATGTAACTTTCAGCTTTTTTGAGATCTCTACTCTGCTCCCAGCTCCAACATCTGCAATGAATCAAGTCCCAGCCTCTTGTTTTTGTCCTTGACCTGCAGCGCTCTGCGCAGCCACGCCAGGCACTCCACGATCATCAGCTCCCCAGAGAACATTGCCTTTTGGTCCCAGCCTATTTTACCCCACAAAAGGGCTCAAGATGGAACCAAATGCTCTGATGGTAACTTTGATGGGTAAACATTGCCTGGGAAAAAGAGGAGCCTCATGCTGCGAGATTAAACATTAAAAAATAAACCATGACACCATGCAGCGCTAACATTGTAACAGCCTGAACTTTGGCAATTTTTCTGCACTAGCTCCCTTGTCCGTCTTTGTTTCACCTTTCAGACTCTTTGGAATGGGGATCGCCCCTTCCCTGCATCTTCTATTTGGAAACAACTCAAACATTAACTTCATTTCTTTACTGCTTGGTCTTAGTCATATCACTCACGAGTGGTGAAGTCCCAAGTGATTAACACAGGTCATTTCAAATGAAGACCAAAATAAACCTCTACAGAGAAACAGGACGTTCTCTTTTCCTCTCCATTTCCACAAGCTTGTTCACAGGAACTGGGCTCACAAACAGGGATTTTACCCATCTAGTTAAGGCTCTCTGGTCACGCTAAGATGTAAGAACTGCTGTCAGTCAGCCAAACATTTCTTGCTCTCCAGTGCCAATCTGGTGCTGGCCCTCTGAGATCCCAGAATGAAGAGCTGCAGCTGGTGCAGATGCAGCAGCGCTGAGCTCAAGGAGAGTAAAGAGCAAAGAGTCTCCCATGGTCCCCAAATCCTACTGCCTGTAGTGACTTGGTCATTATGTGAGATGGGGAGGGAGTAGCAGGCACAAAGCTCTCTGTGAGCTGGAGAAGAAATCTGCAAATCCCTTCATGAGCAGTATGTCCAACACATGCAATGCTAGTACCAAGGGCTACCATCTGCTTACATGCCTGCTCCTTGCCCCTTCCATCCCCAGTAACTGCATGTTTGGATATCAATGCTAACCATTACTGAGGTTAAGTGTCTCTTGTCGAGGTTCAGGGCATGCTGGAGCACTCCGCCAAAAGTCCCCAAACCACCCTACAGCAATCACAACTTTTCCCTTCCAACAGAGCTCAGCTCATCATAAACCACCAAATATGACTTCAGCCAGAATTTAGAGCTTGGCGAAACACAGATTCATCCTAACTATGCCCTTGGTGAGACATAATCTCCTCCTTCTACCCTTCAACTTTATTTAGATGCTTTGGTTTGATGCTTTATGTTGCAACTTAAAAACAAAAGAGCTGCCCATGAGACTGAATGTTTTAAAGAAGAAAAATCTCTGCCTCTGTGAGTTCTCTGCTCTAACTTCCACCTTGAGTGTCAGCTGTTCTAGCTGAAACTCTGTGTCATGAAGGAAAACAATTCAAACCAAAACCTATGGAAATGAAGACAACAGAGCCATGTGACTATTGTAAAGCTCTGTCTGACATCATGTGCTGCATCACTGATACCACTGCCAAGCTGGCTGCCAAAGAAAGCTGTGTTCATGGCTTGGTAAAGTCTGAAATATTTTTGAAGGCAGTAGCGGTTTACTAAGTAATTTGTACTCCAGCCTCCTCCCGCCCCCCCCCGCTCATATTTAGCAAGAAATAGGTTATTTATGAGAGTAATAATTCAAATGAAATTGCCATTACCAAAAGATAACAAAAGGATACCTTTCTCATTTGTGCCAGCAAACCTTCAAACTCCTTCAGGTTCAGGGTCGATCCACTGTATGACGTGCAGCTGTTTGCCGCTTTCCCTAGCCAATAAATGGTGACTAATACCTGCAGAAGTTAATAAGAATTAATTGAAGCCATCTACACAGTCACTTAGCTAAATTTACTTCCCTTCAGCATCTCTCATTTATTCTAAACTGCACGGCAGCACAAGATTTTCTTATAAATCAGAATTGAAAGGGAAGCGTCTGTCAGTAGTTAAACATAAATACATCAGTCATATTTGAAACTATCTAGAAGACACACTTATAAATATATCTGTTTCTAAGTTAAACAGGAAAAAAATCCCTGAAGAGTACTAATACTAGTGGTCATTAATTAAAATTAATAAATAAAACATCTGAAATGTGTGCCTGTCTACTTCAAGGACAAAAAAAAGGTAGTTCCATTTTTAATCATCTTAATGTAATTAACCAGATGACAAGGGAAAATTTACTTCCAGGCTTCTGCTAGCTTAAGAAATGCTTAGCCCAAGATTAATCAAAAACCATGAGCATCTGGCTGTTTCCATCAGACTAGAGCAGAAGTTGTTACTGGTTTCATTCAAGTTCTGACTTGATGTCTCTCCATAACTCAAAAGTCACTTCAAAACTAGCATGGAAAAAAAGCCAATAATTGCTCTTGCAAATGTTTATATACCCTCTCACTCTTTTAGGTAGCAAAGAAATCTGATCTGACACCGCTAGTGCTGCACTTGTTTGAGGAAAGAAGAAATTAAGATGCTCAGCATGGTCAAATCCAACACCTCAAAAATGCCGATATTTATATCATGCAGGGAAAGCAAACAGTCCTTCTCTGCGCCCACATATGTCTCCACTTAAAGCAATGTCTTTAATGGTACCTGTGCAGCAGTAATTTGGACTGGAAACTGATCATCAAAGGCAATTCAGTCCAGTGTTTTGCACTGGTTAAAAATGCCAAACCATCACCTCAGAACGCAGGGCTTTTTCTCATTGAATGCTCGTTATTTCTGCATATTCTGCGACATTGCAAAGTATTTAACCTCACAACAAACAGCAAATATTTTGATGTGGAAAAGATGTGCAACCAATAATAAATAATACTTGCTATTAACTGTCTCAAAAAAAAAGTTAAATAAACTGAAATGTTACATTTTGATGGGACAGGGCCATCTAATTCATACTACATAGTGAACTAAAGAAAACAGGACTAGAAGAAATCCCAAGGGGACGTTGGGAACAGACATTTCTGTCAGACTCTTTTTCCCTAAAACATGCACCCACATTTCTTCAGTATTTCCTCTCCTTCCACATATGCTAGACTTCTGATTAGCCTTTTCTCATCAACTTTCTCTAAAATTCTCATTTTTCATGTAAGTGTGATGTCCAAAAATCACACACAGCACTCCAGATGAGGCCCTACCAGCAAAGGATACAGCATGTGTGAGACAGATCCCCTGTTTAAAAACAACCATGCTGCATAATGTAAAATATATTTTAATATATAGTTTATATTTCCCTTTAGTTTATAAATAATGCACATGCCATGAAATAACAGAAAATTTTTAATAAAGTTCAGAAATTTTCCTCTTGTTTTTAAAATTATATCCAAATTGATACTACTGTGCAGAGAGAAAAGGAGGTGGTTTCACCAGTACTAGGGTGGGTTTTTTTTTGTCTTGAAACAACCTTTATCTGAGCTGCTTTTCTTCAACAAGCACTACTCAACAAATTTATGTAAAAAGTTCTTACAGTGCATGTTCTCAAGTTAAGTGAAAACACTTGCAAATATAGTATTCCTAGCAACCAGGAAATTGTCCAATTCATTTTGCCATTTAGTTCTCTGATGAAGATTGTGATATTTTCATTTATTTCTGCTAGCATTTGATCACTTTCTCTCTCCTTTGTTTTCTTTATCCACTTTTTTTTTTTTTTTTCCAAATAAAGTCACATTTGCAAGCAATTCTGACTGGCTGCCAGCCGCGGTTGCAGGATCATGCACCTGGAAAGCACATATTGCCTACAAGCACATTGTGCAGGATATTCTTGAAACTTTACCTTTAAAACAATACATCTGTACAAAGACATTTAGCCACTGACCACAACGGTGCTAAAATGCCAAAGCTGAACTCTCTGCCCTGCAACTTCGTGTGCTGCATGCAGAAGATATTACTCTAATGATGATGGGAAAGACAGGATGAAATAATTCGGGGAGGTTTTATGTTTTGGGGGTTTTTATTTGTTTTTTTTTTTACCTGCAGTCATGATTACTGGCTTGCAAAGTTATTAGGAAAAGGTCTTGGCACTTCCTAGCATTTTTTAGGAATGTGAGCCAAATATAAAATGAATTTATAGCAGCTTACAGCTGACTAAGGACAGACAGCTTGCTAGGCTTTACGATAACATCTAACTTTGAGACTAACCAAGTTTAGCCATTTTCTTTTCTACTTAACAATTATAGGATCCATTATCACTTCTATTAGTTTAAAACAACAAGAAAGTAAAGTTAAATGGAATGAGCCTTTCTGGGAAAACACTAATTTATTTGGAAGAACAATGAGCAAGCTAGCAAATCTAAGAGTAAAGACTTACATCCAGATCTAATGATAATTTTTCTTCATTTTAAATACTTTGTGCAAATTTACTTTATGCCTATATATTAATGAAAGGCCACAAAAGCCTTCATGGGTGAGTCAGACCATTCCCACTGAAAACCGTGATGGGACAGCACTGAGATCAAATTCTTTATCCCTGAATTAAGCAGAGACAAACATTCTCCATTATATTTCTATCGTACTTCTATCTGCTTTGCCATAGATATTCTACCGAAGTTTTCAGTAGAACGTGGTTAGGTTTGTGTTCAGAACTCTAGTGATACTCATCTGTAACAAGTTTTTACTGACATAATTCTTGCTCAGGCCAAATATAGGACTAATGAGACAAAAAAAAATACTCCAAGTTATTTACTTACATTTTTCAGCTTCCGACTATAGTCAATGTTCCTGGTTGCACACAGGCACACACACAAAAAAAAAGAAAAAAAAAAATCAGAAAGCAGACACACTTTCCAAGAGCATGTATGTAGATGATCACGTTTTCCCTAAAAGCCTGCAGAATGCTTCTGCTGGCTGGAAACACATGAAAGCTAAGAAGATGTAGTTCACACATTCATTTATTCATAACGTGGGAGTATTTTGTCACCATTTCTTCAATCATTAAATTAGAATTCTGGAAGTACAAAAAGCAAATGTGTTTATAATGGTCCCACAGTTATTCAGGACAGTGCCAAAAATATTTCCTTTTAACAGTGTTGCTGATTTCTTCAAAAAACACCGAAGCCCTCACTACTAAAATGTAATCTGCAGTAATCCAACAGTAGATTCTGCTCTGTGATAAATCATGCAACCCATACAGGTTCTGGAAGCCACTGAACATGCATATGAAGCTGAGGAAATCATCACCAAACATTAAGGAAATGGAGCGACTGCTTCTGTGGAAACAAGCATCACAAAGAACAAAGTAGATGGGTGAAGAAACAAAGATCCTGCCACTTGCAACAGAACCTGCTGTGAAAAAAATATTTATTTTTTGAATGTATACTTGAGTACTTAGACTGTACATTGGCATCCTTCTCTATTTGCTTGTTCACCAATGTCCAAAGGGTGGAAGTTTTATGTTAGAAACAACAAAGCACAAAGTTTGCACAAACATACACAACATTTCAAAATTTGGCAAAGAAATCATTAAAAAAAGAACGGAGGAAACATGTATCACATTTAGGCACTGAAAAATAAGTAAGAGCATTTCAAATTTAGTACAGATTGTCTCCTGAATATTTATAATGGAATTGCCTTCTACTATGACAGTAAGTCCACACCAGCATTAAAGGTTACCTGATAAAAACCAAAATAAACGTACTTAAATCTATGAGAACAAACGCCTAAATATAGGCAATGTTAAACTGAAGTATTTTTGATAAGATCTTTTTTTAAGCCAAAATTTAATCCACCAACACCCACATACTAAGAAAAATAACACAGTCCTATTTTTTTTCTTAATAAAACAGCAGTGGAAAAGTCTTGTTTAACAAGTCAAGAATAAATTCTTTACAGCATTAGCTCATAACTTTTATAAGCTGAATGTTCCAAAAAAAATAGACCTAATGCATTATTCAATTAACATCTATATGAAAAAAGCTCATTAAAAATGTCATTATCTTAATCATGCGCAATAATGTCATATTCATCCTTTACCACAGAAAAAATACCATTTTTACCATGTTTTAAAAATAGCCCCAAAGTCTCCAAAGATAGGGAAAAAAAATCACCTTCATGCTTTGGGAACTAGCTAGCAGAAGACAGTCTTGAACATACTTCTCTACAACAGTCATGGACTTGGCTTGTACACCTCAATTCAGTTACTCAGCGTGAACTTGGACAGTGCTAGGAAAACATTTGGCTCATTTCCACAGTTGCTTTCTCTGAAGAGTTGACAGGGGAAAAAAATCCATGCCAGTGAGACACTTCACATCTATCTAGCATCATATTCAGCGGATGGCCAAGCCAGCTCCGCCGAGTTTATTACTCCTGGTTTAATTTGCTTATGTGCTGGACAGCTCTCCTTGGAGCTCCAGCCAGTCCCAGCCTCTCAACCTGCCTCCTCCGAGGTACTCCACTATCCTGAACCCTGAAAGACCAAGCTTCTTATCAGAAAGACCCTTTCTCTCTGATTTTATATGAAGATTAGGGTTTTACGTGGAGATTAGGAATTGTTGTGAGGCTCTCTCCATCCACCCATCGCCATGATTTTACAGGATGTCGTGAAGAATCTCTTTCATTGCAGTATTACCATATTTAGAAGAAATAAGTTACATATCCCCCTCTCACTGGTATGTACAGGAGAGAGCCTCATACTAGAGCCACAAACTTGGAAATGAGCAAAAAGAGGGAGACTATTCCTTAAAACAAAGGAAGTGGCCACTTCAATTTTCAGAACCTTTGAATTTTCCCAGACAGTGCTTGAACACCATGAAAGCTTGCCTAGCTTTTACTGCCAGAAGGGGAAAAAAAATTGAATGCCGCTGAAATTTAGTAAATTGTTTCCATATACTTTTCTAAAATGGATATGTCTGACCAGAATTTCACTAGTGATCTTTTTGGCCAAATGAAACAAGGTCATTCAATCAACTCAGCAGTATTTGCTTGTCTGTAGAGCAGTAACTTTTTAATGTTACACATGACAGACCTGAAAATTTTAGGAAAACTGCTAAATAACACCAATCACAAATGTTGTTAATTTTATGAAAGTGTGGGGTGCTTTTGCTTTTGGAGGGTAGGGAGCTTGATTGCTAGTAACATAAACAAGAGAAAAACAGTCTGACTGCTTCTGTTCCTCTAGTCCATGATGACAAAGTCTTCCCTGAAAGGGACGATAATTCCTATTTAAAACCTAAATCCATGGTTATATGGACTTTGATTCAAGTCTGCTCCATGTGATCTTAGGCAAGTTAGTAATTCTTTCAGTGCCAGTTTCAAATCTATCTTTCAAATCACTCTGTGGTACGAAATGCTGAAAATACAAGCTCTAGAGTCTAAGCACTTAGTACTCTGTGAGAGATGTGCACATACCATGGCTAAAAAGCTGTTGATTAAAAGGAGATTTTTTTAAAAAATCACTTCACTCCCAAAACCCTGAATTAATCATTAGTAAGGAGAACCTCTTAATATGCATGTGGTAATTTGTGCATTAGTAGGTGTGTGGCTTTGATGAAACTTTATCTAAACTGTGGCATTTACAGTCCACAGTTCATATAAACATCCTCAGCTCAAATATCACATCCCAGCCTATAGTTCTTGTTAGAAAATAAAGGGATTGTGCTCATGTCTGCACCTTGTAGACTCTGAGAGGCCTATGAGTATCCTATAACGCATCTTCAGAATTTAATCTGAAATAACAGAGTTGTGATTTTTTTTTTCCTAGTCTACATAGTTCATTAGTTGGACAGACAAAAAAGAATGCCATCAATTTAGACTTAGGAAAACCCCTAAGTCCCGCAGAATCTCATTGCTTAACTAAAACAGTATTTTAAAAGAGCTGTGGTTGATCTCTCTGGGAAAAATAACAACCCTTAGAGAAAGTCAGTTGAAGGGAACAATGTATTCTTCCCAGCGCTGAAGCTTTCCCAAACCTCAGTTTCCTATTCGCATTACACAAATGACAGTTCTATAGCCTTTTGGCTCATTCTTAAATATTTACTGTTGCATCACACACATCTGAGGTTGTAACATGCTAACTGCAAACTTCTGTTGTACTTACTTGATGGTTACTCGGTTTGATGTGTCCTGCAGATCACCAGGATCAAAAAGCTGAGATTCTTTAAGTCCCAGCTCTTTGCAGCCTCTCAAGAATAAGATGATATTATCCTGAAATGAGGCAAAAAAAATAAAATACTTTCAATTCTTCTTCACTGAAAAAAAAATAATCCTGCTGAACCAACCTCTGCCTGACTCAGTAACAGCTCACAAACAGTTGTATCATGAGTTAAATGAAGAACCAAAGACATTTGTAGTCACATAATTTAAGAAGTCAGTACACATGTTTCGTTTGAAAATCAGCTAAGTATGAAACAAAACATTTTAAAAATTATTTTAAATAGGTAACTGCAACAAGCTTGTTGACTTTTCTCTTTCCAAACCCAGATATTGGCAACTTCTTTAACTGAAAAAGCCCTGCTAATTTCTCCACCTACAGCTGTAGGCTGTCAACGCATCTTCAGCATGTTACAGGCAGAAAAGGCTAGATTTCTGAAGGGAGCAGGAAGGGTAAATATGAAACATCCCACCACCATTTAAGCAAGTAGTTTGTTCAGAAAACATTCTGCATGTCAATACGAACAAGTCAGTTACTCCTAGTTGACACAACCAGTCTCTTGCCTCTCCAACCTGAACCAGCCACAAGTCACCAGGAAAAGAGGTAGGTGCTTTCTGCCCAAATAAAATGCTTGAAGCTACACTTTATGTGTCCACTGTCTGTAAGAAGAAACAACACCAATTTTGTAACACTTTTTATGGAGGATTTACACTTTTCAGAGTGTAAAAAATAAAAAGTAATAACTAAGAGAGACTAAGCATAAACTGATGAAAGCCTCTTTCAAACCAAATATGAGTGATGACACATGGGTTTGCACCGAGGAGATGAAATCTGTACTTGTGCATATATATTTAATACATGATTTATACTTACTTACATATATGCATGTACATTGCTGCCCTTTTATAGAACCAGTGAATCTTTCTTATGCAGATAAATCTTGAAGGTCAGAAGAGAACAAGTTTTTAGATATATATGTTGCTAGATCAGCAACTGCAATGGTAGATGTGGGGACACGTAAGGATATAATGTACAGCTTGATATGCTCTGAGGCCTCTCATCTCAGACCTGGTAAGCTGCCATGTAAAGAGTTAGAGATGAGCAGAACCACAGCATGGGACAGAGACCTCAATTTTTGTAAAAACTGGGAACCAGAGGACCCTGTGCAGCATTCAGCTCTTGCCCACCCTGTGTGACAGAGCAGGAATCCCGAGCAGGGCTCTCCCCACGTCTGTTCCCAGGCTTTTGTTTGGGTGGCACGGCCACAGCTCGGCAAGAGCGGCCCTGTTTATTCTGTCGGGGTGCAGCGATCAGCATGCTAATCGCTGCAGCTCTCTGCATGCCAATGCTCTCACACACAAAGCTCGCTGTCACCAGCAACACCGTAAAAAAATATGGACTTGGAAATTTAGAGGAGTCCAAATCCCCCTTTCTTCCCTGGCTGAAACTTACCAGCTCTGGAGGGGAGCCAGGGAGAAAGGAACAGCAGTCAAGAGAGCATAGAGCCCATAACCCGGAGAGACAGCATCACTCATGACATGAAAAGATGCTTGTAAAATTCCCCATCTGGCTTACTGTTTGCATTATCATTTTTCCAACTGCAATGTGAATAACTCTTGTGTTTAGCCTGTGATGAAGGATAGTTCTGGTCACTTCCAAATGGTGGGCGGAGTGATATGTAAATCTCATAAAAATGCAAAAGCATTAAAAAAATTCCTAACAGTATTTCCAAACAAAAATATACAGGACACAGTAATCTAATAGGTTTAGAAAACAATCAAAGGAGAGGGAGCTTCAGGAATAACTAATTGCACCCATCTTTATGCCAAAAGTTCACATCCAAGTTACGATAACCAGTTACAAAAACACAAGCCATTTGGCAGATATGTAATCTGGAAACTTGGTTCTTCTGTTGATGAACAAATAACCACTTCTTAAAGAAAAAATCAAACCAACAGTCTCATCACCCTATGCCTGGTTTTGTACATGCTGTTATTTTAATGGTCATTATAAGAATAACTGTTTGCCAACAGCCACTAACACCATCACCCAAACAATTCCTCAGAAAGCTGGTATCTTATATGGAGATAAATAACTATGCAAGTCAACAAGACAGAATCAGCCAACACTGAAAGTTTTTGCTTCTGTTAAGAATCTCATAGTTTTACTTCCCAATGGTCCTAAAAATGGCAATTTGTTTAAAAGGATTAAAAAAAAAGCCAACAAAGAAATTGTTTTCAAGTGACAGATATTCAAGTAAACCTGCCTAGGCTGTATATCCCCAGACCAAAATGTATCTCATACTACTGCAAAACTAAACTTCTCTTGGTTTGTTTCAGTACAGTTGAAATTTGTATTTGTTAGTTCTACTAAGACACTGGAGAACAACACTCCTAAGGCACTAAAAGGAGAAAGGAGCCTTATCAGGAAGACCCAGCTCCCAGGAAAGCTTTCTCTCTGGATTCCTACACCTTGCATTGGCCAAGTCCTGGTTTCTTCAGTTTTTGGAAAATTTTGCTTCAATTTTTTGAGAGAAATTATAGTTCCATATCTGTTAGCTGTAACCACACAGGTTTTTTTAGTCACCTATTCTAAAATGCCACTTCTTTGTTGCTGTTGAAGGAACTGAAAAAGAGAAAAAAAAACCAACAAAAAACATTTACAAGCAGCAACATATACAAAACATCCTCACCTTAAATAAAGGACTGAAAACACACACCTAATGTGCATGTCCAGCTCCTTACATCTTGGCAAAGTTAAATAGGTCATGCAAATGGGTCACACTGCAATGGCAAGGATGGCCAGCTGCCATGCCTCAGTTAGCAGGGCGGTATCTTTTACAGAGGTCTCAGAAGACACACGACCAGAATGCAGTCTCTCTGGTAGCCCGTACAAGGCAGTAAAACACAATTTCCTCAATACATTAAATGGAGCTGATACTGCCTTTCTCTAAAAGGTTACTTGCTGCAGTTGCAGAATTGGAGTAGTTGGAGGATGGGCCACTTGGTCAGCACGCCGTTTCCTACGGCCCCAGAGGACCTGCAACTGTCTCTTGCTGGCTCCTCCTGGTTTCAGTCCATATCACTATTCAATTAAAAATCTTCTGTTTGTTGTCCTTGTACACCCAGAGAAAGAGCGAGCTTACAGATTACAGTCTGAATTCCTTCAGATACCATTAGCAAGAATCTGATTTTTGTCTATAAAATTTTATAACTATAAATCTATAGATAGCTAAAAATATCTACAAAATTTTATCTATGTTTTCTCTATAAAATGACATAAACTCTAAACAGGCTACTTACAGAAGACAAATGCTTCAGTGAGATGACAGACAGAGGACACAAGCACAGGATACACTGATAGGTTAAACTCCAGCCCTTTTCTGCTTGCCTAAGCAGAGTCCTGACAGTTACTACTAGATCAGCACTATAAGCAATGTTATTTACTTGTAAGTATTAGAGATGTGAAAATTATCAATGTAAACATTTTGCTATGCTGAACAAAATTGAAAAAATAACCAACATACAGAACATTACAAGATCTTGAGCAAAGCTAGCCACAAACCAGCAAGAAGGGCCAGGGAGGAGCAGGGATGGACAAACAGGGGCATTGACTCCCCGAGGCCTGAGTCAGAAGGATGCATGGGAAGGACGGGACCGTAAAGCTGCTTCTGCTCTCACAACTGCATTTCAACACCGTCACCTTTTCATCCTTTCTGGTGTGTAACCTGACGGACTCACCTCTACTTTGCTAGGATAACCACCTGCAGGTAATGCAGAGACAATGGGAGGCAGAGAGGTTACACCTTCTTGAAGGTGGAAGGAGGGAAGAAGAAATAATATGCTGCTCACTTGCAATGTTTTGGGGTTGTTTTTTTTTGTGATTTTTAAAGGACCGATAGCCCCTGTGTTATAAGTATGAAAAAATGTTCACTGTATAGCATGAAGTAATTTTCCCCACACACAAACTGCAGCATAAAATCTTGAATCCTGTAAAAAAACTCCACAGAAATTGGCAGTTGTGCAGGACAGACACCCTGGAAAGCCACTGCAAATTCACACAGTAGCACTGCCAACACACAAGATAGTTCAAGCTAGCGAGAATCAAATATTCACAGCAGGCAAATTCCCTCCATAGGATCTGCTGATCAGATGCAATGGCAAACAGCTTGAATTTGGCCCACTTCCATTCCTTTCATCTGCCACAATAGTATAAAAAATATTCTCACTGTATCCACGCCGCAAATCAGACCTGCGGCTTATCACTGTGGAACCATCATTTGTCAGACGTGCTACTGCATGGCCTGGATGAGATATACAGATAAACTCAGGGAAAACAAAAGCAAGCCAAGCTGTATGTCTGCACAGAAGCACTGAATAAAGTGCCAAGTGCATGCCACTTCTGCAAGTTGGGAGATATTATTAGTTGCCAGTAGCATCATGCTGTTTTGCAGGACAGCTGCAGACAAACAGGTGGCCTTTTTCATTTCTGGAATGCTTAAATTTTCTCTGTTCCAGAATAAATTGGAAGATTTCTAAAAATATATACATATATATTTCCAAACTGCTTTTCTGAGCAATTTCCAATACAGACTCTTAAAAGCCTTTTGTTTACCCTCCACATTTCTTCCTACTTCCCTCATTTTTCCATTTTATATAAATAATTAGTGGCGATGATTTAGTTATATAAAAGCAATGGATCTTGACTGATTCACAAGCAGACGGAAAGGAAACACTGAAATATTCAGTTCAAGGAAAAGAACTTTTATGAGAGAGGCTGGAAACTTTTCATATTTTCATATATACACACACACACACGTATATATGTTTTACTATTGATCCAACTAGCTTTGCTTTATATGTTTGACTGTTCACTGTTTATACAGTATGCTTTACTGAATATACAGTAAAAGTACACTTTCACAAAACATTGTTTTCTGTGACAGATCCCAAATCAACAGATTTGGAAGCAACTCGATCATAGTCAGGACATATCCACTTAAGATGCTTAATCTCTGGAAGATGAAGGATGACAGCACACTGTAATGGAAGGGAAGCCCCACGAGAGCAGTAAGGGCAGACAAGGCTGCATACACCCCAAAAGGATTCTGGCACACAACGGCCCCACCTCATGAAAATTAAACACTACATGGGGTAAAACAGAAGGAGAGCGACCGTGGGACCACGGAGGGAAAGCAGGACTTACCAGCTCGTCAGTCTGACCCGATCCTCGCCTCCCAAAGCACGGCAAGCCTGCAGAGCGGCAGGAATGACAGCCGGCCGGCTGGGAGCCACGCAGCTGCTGGTGGCAGGGACTCCAAATCCCAAACCCCACCCACCGCCACCCCTGGAGCTGCAAAGCAGGCAGTGTGGCCTCAGAGAGCACCCCGAAACCCTAAGCCAGGGTCAGGCCTGCCGTGCCCAAGTGGCGCTTCCTGGCAAAGGAGGGAAGCCATCACCCTGTGCAGAACCATGAGAGCCCTGAAGGCACAAAATAGGTCTAGAGAATCAATACAGAGACGATTAGATTAGAATGGCAGGAATAACGCACACTGGCAGGAGATGAAACTGTACCACTCTCAAGGCTGGGCTGCAGGGAGAAGGGCCAGGCCTGCCGGGAGCACCAGCAGGCCAGAAGGCCTGACAAGCAGTGCTTTTAGAACTTGGCAGAGAAGATGGCAAAGACTCTCTTTGCAGAGAAAGCCAAGCCTTTTTCTGCTTCTTTTTGGGCAAGGAAAAGATTTGTCTCCTCAAACAACAGCCCTGCTTCCTTAACAAGGCAAAAAATCACTTAAAAGCTGTGAAGAACACGGGTCTGTTGGGAGCATATTGCAACTACACAAAACATACCAGAAAGCCCAAACGTGGCTCTAAGCCATCTTCAGGTAATATCTAAGACTGCCAGAAGATATTCAGTACTGAATCCTGAAGATCCAGCTGGAAGTACCAAATTCCTGCCAAGGTGCTTAGATCCTTGCTGCTTCCAACCAGGCTTACTAGGTCAGAAAACTGCACACGCCTAGAGAAAGAGGATACTGCAGAACTTTGATACCACTGCTTTACACTACTTTGGTAGTATAAAACTTATCCTCCTTTGATAGTGTGATGGGAAAGCTGGGCAAAGGAAAGAACATGTTCAATTTATCTCTTCAGAGAGCTGCTCTTAGCATTTTTGGCATCTTTTGCTAACAGTTCCAGTCAATAGTCTCTCATAAAACACAAGCACATTCAATGTACATTAATAAACTGAAAATAAGCAACAACAAAAAACCTCAAAAACCATGCCATGAGATTGACCGGGGGACTCTAAAAACAAGCCCAGCATAAATGAAATGTGTTAAGCAAATCAAATCGTGAATATACTTGTCCTCTAGATATCAAAAAGCACAATGTTTAAAATTAAAAGCTTGCAATTCTTTGAGAAAACCAGAAATACAGCAACATTACTCAAAAAATTGTCTCTGACATTTGCTTTTTAAGATCTTTGCCCTGTAACAAATTTCAATCACATTTATAAGCTTCTTACACAATGCAGTGTATTACTATCACTGGTATGATGGATACAACTAAAATCTCCAAAGAGGAATGGCCATATTGTGTATAATGAAAGGCAAATGCATGGAGCTCAGAATATAAAATGGCACTGCAGGTCCTGGGCAGGTAGTGAAAATTTCATGCTGGGTAGAGAATGGATGATGTATCGTATTTCTGCACATTTTTAAAATGAGCTTAAAATCCCTGCAGCACGGTATGATGTAAAAGGAGGGAAGAGACACTGTGGAAAGGAAAGGAGAAGGGTAATAGGGAAAGAGAGAAGAAATTAATGGGAGGGAACCATATGGCAGAATATGAGCAAGAGCAGTGTCCAACTCAACGGGCAAAAGCAAACCACAGGGGGGTGGGAGGGGTGCACGCAGCACAAGGACAAGGCTGACCCTATGACTTAACTAGTTAAGTAGGTCCTGATATTTCTCCTTGCTGCATCAGGTCATTATCCCTGAAGGGACAAATAAAACATTTCAGCAATTGGGGACTCAGTCAACATCCTTGTCTTTGGGGAAGAGAGCAATCAGATAATGTGCATTCCCTCAGATTTGCCAAACCCAAGATACACCCTGAGTAAAATGGCTTTGTTTATAGCAATGAAGACAGAATCTAGGCAGGCAGGGAAAAAAACCCAAAGTATTTCCAGGCAATTCACTGGCTCCAATGTTGATGAAATCACAGCCAGATGTCAGCCAGATGTCAGATTTCACCCAGCTTTAAAGAGGGGGTGCCTATCTGATGCCATATTCTATGGTAACAGCCATGCTATGGCCAAGGAAGAGGACATTTCCTTTCCATCCCCTCTCCACGGATTTTTAGTATCAGACGATGGTGCTTGGCTTGTGAGGGTTCAGGCATCAGCTTCATGACTTCTGCTACCACTTTTCACATTCTTGATCAATAAAGCTCACCAAGAGCAGGGTTAAAAAGAAGCTCACGTACAGTAAAGCGCAGCCAAGCACTCCTAGAAGCTACTGGGAATTCACCTTGCAGTCAGATGGGTAAAAACACAAGGACAGGAGAGACACCACCAAAAAAAGCAAAGCATGGTACCTTCTGCTCTGATGGAAAGGACTGCTATTTACCTCACCTTGTTGGCTGGGCTATAAAGTGGGTCAATACAAAACTTACTGCAGAGCGGGTTGGGGAAAGAGCTACAAAAAAGACCAAGAAGTAAATAAATATCACAACAGTGATGTTCTCAGTGCAATCGGAGCTCAGCACCTGTGGCATCTACCCCTTCTTGCCCATATTCCTGCAATAGTTATGCTGTCTATCTGAAGGAGGGGAAAAAGAGGTCAAGAAGACAAATTTGACCTTTATTTGCACTCACATTATGAGTGCTGGGAGTAAGACTAACCTAAACACAGATTTCAAGGAACCCTGAAACCATGGCTAGTGCCACAATACTTCCTTCGGGACATCCTCTTAGGGAAACTGGACATTCTCCATTTTCAGCACATCCCTATGGCTGCTGCCCTCACAACCAAACTCTACAGTGAAATACAAAAATGGGCAATGAATTCACAAACAAGGAGAACATGCTGTTTTCTAAGTTTGGGGTTTTTTTGTGTGTGTGTGATTATCATGGCACGATAAAGCGTTAAGGAAAGTACATAGTCTGACTACAGATTTAGGAGATCTCAAAGGCAGACATCTCAAACAAAGTGCTTCAAGTAAACAAAAAAAATACATAAACTTTACATCTAGAGTTATATGTCATAAGAACTACTACACTAGATACTGTGAAAACAGAACCAGTCTGTAAGTCATGGGGGTCTAAGCAATGGGACCACTGAAGAAATTAACTTGAGCATTAAATATGGGAGAGTACAGTTTTTACTAGACATACTGTTAAAGATTATCACCCTACATCCAAATGAAAAAAAAAAAAAAGACAAAAGGAAAAAAGAAATTCATAGTTGAATAAAGTTGAGTTACCTCCTGAATGATATACCCAAAAAGTACACCCCTGGGGTGATGAAAAGGAACACTGCAAATAGCTTAAGCTCCAACACAAACAAGCCTTTTACACCTTACGTACAGCCATCAACCACAGCCAAACACTGCTGAACAAACCTCTGCCTTTCCTGACTGCTGTAGAGACAATTGTGTGTTAGGTCATGGCACAACAGATGCTTCTCAAAAGCTATTTATATATGTGTTCCTGCTAAGATATTGTACTATAGTGGTAATGAAGCTTATGCAAAGCAAATCTATGTGCTATTTTTTTTCCCATGCTTTCCTTAATTGTATTAGCAGGTCTAATAAAAGATACTACCTTTTTTCACATACCCTACCTTCGTTTCTTTGCCTACAAATTCCAAGCTTCATGGGACCCCTTTGATCACACCTGATATCTTAGGCACTGTTACCCAATGCCTGCTTTCTATATTTTGACTTGACTGTTGCGAAAATAACCTTCTTTTCCAGGAAGAGCAGTGTTGACTATGCCAAGAAACCAGCTGCAGGGAACCATCAGATGCAACTTGCCACAGGACTTTGGGATGGAGTGGGGCTAGTAGGGAGGAAAATTAAGAAAAACCTGTACATCATGAGCCTCTCCACCTGAAAAGGTGTGTCTGAGGGTAATTAATTACCTGACCAGCATCATCTATTATGAACTAATATAGGTAACTTATAGCATAATCAGTGCACCTGCATGCACATTCAGAGACGAATATGTGAAAAAATACTGTAGTGATCACTACAGACTGTTTCTAGTTTTCCTCTCTCACTACATCCAAAGCAGATGGCAAGGACCAAAAAAGTAACTGTAAACGAGCAATAGTGAGATTTACCCTCGATGCTTTTCTGATACACAAGAACCTAATTAATCATAGACGCAAAGCTGTTTTGGAGTTACAGCCTCAAATCTTACTTTCCCCATGTCATTTATCAGCTGTCTTCCTACTCAGGCACTTGATTTCATTAAAGGTGTACATACAGGATTTTTATGAAAATATTTGCATGATTAAAAGTTTTGCTGCATCCTCCCTGTATCGGACTAGCTGAGCACAGAACTTTGAACATCCAAGGCCAGAAAACAGTTGAAATTCTGTATAACGTATTTTTAAGATTTCAAACTCTAAAGGTACAAAAGAAACTGGTACCCAGAGTTAAAGTAAATTGACATGAAGTCTCCAAAAGTGAGTGGATGAGCACTGCCTGGCAGATTCATTACACTTCTTTTAATTGCAGCAGCCACTATTAACATAACTTTACTTTCTTGTCCCTTTCTTTTATGTGGTATGCTTTCTTTTGCCTGGTATATTAAGCAAAACTATCTTCCTTTTAAAGCCAACACACAGGAGCAGCCAAGCCAACACTTGGACTTCTCTCAGCAAAGATGGCAATCCATTATGCAAGGATCAGGATACTGCAGAGCCAGAGCTCTTGGAGGGCCTCCACGTCTCAATGTCCAAGTACAAATGCTGTAGGTGGGCCTCAAAAGATGCAAGAAAGCTGCCTGTGGGGGCCGGTGGCCTGGCAGTAGCTGTTAAAATCAGACCAAATCTCTAGTCCCCGAGGCAAACAGCAAAACAGTGAAACCGCCAAGGACTCCTCATTCCTGCTCAGTTCGTGACCTCTGGAAAAAAAGCAACAAATTCCATTTCTCCTTTCAAATTAAACATCTACTCTTTATTGCCAAGGAATATGTTTTAATAATCTGTGGTGTTCAAGGCTTGATAAACATCAGAAATCTCTTTGCTGCTGTTACATGATACCTGACATACATTTTCCCCCCACTCATAGCTTTGCATTTTCATGCCAATGTTACATAAAACTTACTGGACTTCTTTAATGTACAGGTTGGGGTTTCCTTGCACATACTTCTAAAAGAAGTTGTTCTGCTCCAAAAAAACACTATTTTTTTTTTTAATTGGGTTTTTGTACTGAATGAAGTTCCAGCACATTCCAGTTGGAAAACCTACATTATTGTTTTTACTTCCACTAAAAAAATTAATAGGAAGCTTTCACATTTATGTGTCTAGAATTGTTTCAGTGAGGAAAAGGAAGGGGAAGAAAATAAATAATTTTCAACTTGCTGCAAGTGCATTTTATGGATAACCAAAATATCGGTGAAAAAAGATGTTATGTAAATCAATGCCCATTCTTACCTTTGACCATATATAGTGTAGCTGCCTAGATTACTCAATATGTGTATCTGTTGTTTCTTTCTTAGATTTGAAAACATATATTTGGTGTCTAGGTAGCATGGCCATAACTGTCAGTCATCTTGAATACATCCAGTTTGGGATTTTTTTAATGGTAAATATTTGAGACAAGATGAGATCCACAATAGTTTGGCAGTGATTTCTTTTGCATCCCTTTTCAACCACCAGTAAAGCATACCCCAGGTATAATTAAAGAACTGGCACAATTATTCATGAGGCTGTGGTAGCTGCCAACTTAGATGGACTCTGCAGAATAGCCAGCTTAAATTACTACTGTTGATTAAGTCTTTAAAGGTCGCACAAATATGTCTTTGAAGGTCTATTTGGAAAGCACAACTCATGGATTATGTCTGGATGCCATAATAATTTACAGTTGTGAAGACTAAATTTTCAGGAGTAAAAAGGAGCATAATAATCTATGTATTTAAGAAGCAGAATTTCCTCAAGTTTATAGGCATAAAATCAACAATTAAAACAAGAAGGAAAGAAAGGAACTCTTCTTTAATACAGGATATTCCCATTGCAAGGCTTTCTCCCAGCTCTTTTCAAATGTCAGAGGAAAACAGCCAGTCGTGCTTATAATTCAGTGGCTCCTGCTCAGAACAGTCACAAGTAAAGCCAGCAGAGATGTTCATGCACCCTCAAAAAACAAGCTTCTGAATCCTCACCTGCTACTTCCGAAAACCTTTGCAATTTAAAGCCACATTATGGAGACTCAGGTAAAACTTAGCCCATGAGAGTGTATAAAGGAAAAGGGTAAATTTAAGGTAAATATGATTTTTTCATTTCCTCAACAGAGGGACTCAGAGTTCAACTGGTTGATTAGAGGGAGGTGTATCTAGACAGTAGAACCAGTAGAGTCCAGCAAGATTATTAGGCCAGGCTTCACAGGCCATGAAAGCAGCTGTACTAGCTCCAGAGCCAACAAGAAGCCGCCAGCAATTTAGCTGATTTAAAGCACTGCAGAGCCGCAGTCCTCAGCCAGCTCACATGTCTTAAAACCACTCCTGCAGATGCAGATTTCTGGAGAATGCAAATGTTACACATGGCTACCCAAAATCAGCTCAAGGCCAGCAGGACTTACTGGCTTTGGCAAGCAACTCTACACTGCCCTTCCTAGCGACCGGGGAGCGTTCATCAGACACAGGACTGCCTTGCCTGAATGCATGGATCCAGCTGAGGCTCAGCACTGTGCTGAAGCTGATCAGTCCTTAAATCTGGAGACCCTACAAAGTGTTACCTGGGGTTTACAAGGTCAGTAGATGTAGTCCCATCCAAATACAGGGCTGCAGAGCTACGCAACCACCTCAGGTGATGCTGGAACACTGCCCAAACTGCAGCACAGGGAGCCTACCCACCCAGGAGGTACCAAACCCTGGGCACACATGTTCTTTGTACCAGTCAGTGTACGTGCCAGCCAGCCAGAGCTGCACAGAGGCTTCAGCGCGCCCCAGGTTCTGTGTATGACTGCAGAGAGCCTGGAGAGACAGCTAGCACATGAGCAGCATCCACTTTTTGGGGCTTGTTGGCTACCTGGAAATCCCTAAAAGTGCTATGCTGCACTGCTAAGCTGATCTCATGCCTTTGGGCCACTTGCCCCCGAATGGGAAAGGTGCTGCCATCGAGCAGCTCTCCTGCAAGAGCATCCAGTGCTGAGCCAGGGTGATAGACACTGCTGCCAAATCCAAGTGGGCTGTTCAGTAAGTTGCCCACACCCACAACACGAAGGTTATCCAGAGTTTTTCATTCTCTACCATATCCCAAACTCCACCTTCCATTATCCTGAATAGAGCAGTTGACTGCTTTTCCTCTTATTTACTTCCCATCCGCTTCCTAACCTCAGTCTGGCACTTTTATTCCTCCAACTTGTAAAGTTATAAAGGACAAGAATATTTGTACACTGTTATACAAAGAGAATAAGTCATACTGGAATCTGTGATGGAGAATACTGACCACAGTCTTTGAAGTTCTTGGTCTGCAGTTTGCTTGCATAAGAGTTTGTACACAGGCTTTAAGTGCTGGATTTCTAATATCGCTCATCAAATTTCAGCAAAAAAAAACCCAGAATAAGCTAGGTGAACTACTCTCAGGAAGAGAAACTATCTGCAAGAATTTTTGATGCAAGCACTATGAGAACACCAAGAGCTCACTGTTCTTCAAAAAATATGTAAAAGTCTGGAATTCAAGGAGTTTCAGTTCTCTAAGATCATATTTTAAAAAGTAAATTTTAATCAGGATTGGGTGGCTCAAGAGATTGGGTAATAGTATTTAAAAAAGCAAGTGATTAATCTCTGATCAACCAAAGGGTAAGGACTAAAGAGCATTTAAGGTCTCAAACACCCCTGGGAAGTAGCCAACTTAGTCTAATACTGCAGGTGCTGACTCTAGGCAGATTTTGGATTTTGTATTTTCTCACGCATGGTCCTCATGCTTCTAAGTAGCCTCCTCTGAAGTTCACTAGAACTACCCTATTATCCTCCTCAAAATTCTGCATTACAGTTATGCCTACCAAGAGCCAACAATTTCTGAAGGCAGAGATTCATACCAGTAAGCTTGATACTGACTCTGCACGAAAACAGATTTTGATCATTGCTGACTGAATCATTCAAAAATCTGAGACGCTCAGAAATTGAGGTCAGGCATATCTGAGGAGACAGCTTCTAAACTCCTTTTAAACTAATCATAATATTGGATTGGCTTTTGCTCTTTTGGTTATTTTAGACAGAATGAAAGAACAAGTAACAACCGGTCTGATATCGCTGCAGATAAAGTATTGCCCACTCTAATAGCATCCTGCTAATAACTTGCTTACTCAAATTTTTGTTTGACTACCACACTTCATTGAGAGGATGCAAATATCTTGCTTCTTCCTTATCTAAAATTCTAGTCCACTGAAATATCAGATTCCAGCCAACCACTATTCAGCACTGTAAAAATAAAATACAGATGTACACACTAAGAAGGAAGATCAAGCTGGCCTGGCTCTGTTTCTCAAAAAATCCAGAATAAAACAAAACCCAGCCTCCTATAACAAACTTTATGTTATGTTCCTTTTTTACATAAGTCCGTTACTAAACATGGACTTTAGTAACAAATTTTATGTGTTCTTTCGGTGCACAACATTTATTTATTTACTTACCTCTCTTTGCCTCTCAATAGGCTTTTATAGAAGCTCTGACAGAGCTCTCTTGGGACCATTTCATTTGATTTTCCAGTTTGCAACCAGTTTTGCCGATGATTGATGCAATTCCTGCACTTGTTCATAATTTGGTTTATGGGAAGTCAGAATAAACATTCTTTCCAATACATAGTATCAAATCTGTAGTAGTAGGTGTGGTTTTTTTTTTTTTTCAAAAATTTGCTTGTATTTTCTTTGAAAATAAACAGCACAGCAAAACAGCATGTGGCACTCCCAGGACATTTCAAGCTATGTTTTTCAAGCACTTGTTATGGTTTAAGAAGCAGCTACTGTCTGACCTCTTTAGGGGTAACAGGAGAAACTTAATGAAAGAAAACATCCGAGAATTGTACAAAAAGAAAGGGTTTTTTTTCTACTTCTGCCTATGTCAAGTAAAAGCTGTATAAATTATTTTTCTAGATCAGAAGTTAAGAGATTTTATTAGCTTGTGCTACTGACCTGTGCAGACAGTTTTCTGGCACAATTTTCAGGACTTGTTTACAGTATCACCTCAGTTATCCAGAACTTCTTGTTATCCCAACAAGGGTCAAATTCCTGACATGTATTAATTACACTGAAAATTGCCCTGGATTACTTGAAACCTCAAATAACTGAACCTATTCACTGTCCTCCCTTTTAAATAACAGGGGACATACTGTGTAGCGGTGTTAATACTTTGCGGCTGGTCCCCGTAACTCCAGAAATTAATACATAAACGTCACACTTCTTATCTAGCAAGCCTGTCAGCTTTGGACCAAAAACCAGGCTCAAGAGGCAGAGAGCATTTATAGCATGGTCCTACTCACTGCCACAGGCTGTGGGGTAGAAGGAGATAGGAGGTAGGAAGGATAGGAAGGTTAAAACCAAAAACCACCGACCAGCACTCCTGATTCATGCACTGCTGGACAAGGAAACAGAGCTGCTTCACAGTTCAGCCCTCCCTACTTGACAAAATGACCTTGGATCCCCTCTGTAGTCAGCCAAAAACTCACTACTGCCTGCACCATTAAGTATACATCCCACTGACACTTGAGCTTTTACAGTTGTGACTACTGGGCTCCATCTCCTTGGGCCCATTACCGTGCAATCAGGCCTGCAGCCTCTCCCTCAAAGCACTTACCAAGCAGCTTCACAGGAACCTCTACGACTGCATTACCGGAGCTTGAATGTGAAGATGAGGATGCAAAGACCTACTGGCAACACACGCATTCAGCCAATGCCAGGCATTAGCTCTAAGATCCCTAATGCTGTTGCTAGGCAGGAGTGGAAAAGTTAGAATCAGTTTTGGAAAAAAACAGCAAGCCTCCTTCCAACCAAACTAGAAATGGTATTCAAAGGACAACAGCAATGAGGCAGAGAGACGTATGAGAAACACCCAGGAATGCTTGGAAACACCCATGGGATTTGTTGGCTGTGTAACCAAGCTACACAGCATCCAACCAACCCAAAAGTTATAAAAGGTGAGAAGCTAGCAGAGCACCAGTGCCCAGGCTATCAGTTTAAGGTCTGAAGTTTGCTGCCCCACAACAGGTGCAAGGGTGAGATTCACATCTGGCACTCACTCCAACACGCCTCCCAACACATGAGCATGACTTTGCAACACACCAAGTTGACTAACATCTCTCCAGCTGTTGCAGTAAAAGGAGAGCAAATGATACCAACATTCCCACTAAAAAGCAAAAGAAAGGGGAAGGGAGGAAAAGCGTAATGTTTACCATCAACCTTATGGGGAAACACAAGCTTGATTCTAAATTGTGCAAGAGAACTCGCGCAATTCAAAGAGAAAAGCTGAGGTGATGAAGGAGCATACAGAATGGACTGAAAAAAGCGGAGTTGAACTCAGTACGCACTTGGATGCATGCACGCATTTAGCAAGTTCAATACTCTTCCCTTATTGAAAAGCCTGAAAAGAGAACTCCCTTTCACACACGGCACAGCGATAAATCAGTGCACACTACTGCCCCAAGCAGAAACAGACATTCGCCATCTGAGTAACAGCGCTTCCCGCATGAAGATGAGGAGGCAGAAGCAAATAAAGACATGGCAATAGCAAGGACTTTAACAGAAGGACACCACTTCAAACAGTTAAGCATTGCCTCTGTACTGCAATATTAATTTTCTAGACAGTTATATTGCTTGTCCAGAAATGAGTGTGTAATTTTTCTATTAATCTGTGGGACAGGTTTCCACAAGCTATTCAGCTTTCAAAAGGTTAATAGTTAATGGCTTTGATGTCCCTTAGTCAGATAGTTCAGCCTACCACCGTATTTTTGCACAAGCAATTAACTAAGCTGCTTCCTCTGCAGCATTAATTTTAACAGGTTTACAATAGTATCATTAGACCTCTGGACATTTAAGAGGAAGCACATTACAATTGGGAAGTACCATGCCAAGTAGGAAGCGAGTGGCTTTAATCCAGGAGCACTGAGGAATGCAGAAGGCAAGGAGACTTCAGTGTCAGATATTTCAGCCTCTGAATTCTTGTCCACAGAACCAGACTGCAGAATTTTACTGGGCTCCTAAATCAAAGAAATCACTGCACATGGATCTTTAAGGTACCAGTTTTCCACTAGTTTCCCTTTTTGCTTGCTTGCCTTAAGCCAGGGAAACAAGTGCAATGCGATCTTTGGAGCAAGACACGTTCCATCATCTGCATTCAGCACGTACGCTCCTGCTAGCGACAGGCACATCATCTGACAGAAATCCACTTACAGTGCCCAGAAAGGTTTTCGGCATAGAAACAGTACGAACAGTTGCTACCAGACGTAAACTGCAACAGACTTCACTGAGTTGATTTGCAGCCAGGAAGGGGATTAGAGACAGCATTCTTCTGCCACCATCTTCAGCCTATGGGCTAGGGTCACAACAGGCTGTTGCTAACTCACGCTTGCCCGCTTTTCATAAGAGGAGGAGGTAATAGGAAGCTTGGGCCTCCCTGGCCCATTTTGAGGTGACAGATCTATCGGTCTGACTGCACTGTGGAAACTTGTGTTCCCACTTGCCTCCCAGGGACCGGTCAGGGTAAGAGGCCTTCGGGAGGTACCATCTCCTTTCACATCTCCGGTGCTACTGTTATCCAGTTGTCAACATTCTCCAGACTGTATCATGTGGATTTTATGGGCAGCAGCACCTGCCTCTTGGATGCTGTGAGAATGCAGGGTAGCAGCAAATATAGGAAATATTTGTACTGCGGTCAACCCCATTTACACTCATGTTAGCTCTCACTGTAAAATAAATACTGGCATCTTGCTGGTCCCTGCAGCACAAGTTACATGTCACTGAAAAAGATAGTTGAGGATCAGAGACGGTATTTATAGCGCAGACCTACAGACTCCAATCTGTGATAGGCTTTCCAGAATTAGGGAGTGAGAGTACTACTAAGTATAGTTTTAAACACAAACAACCTTTAAATCGGGGATTTCAGGATGAGACTCCCAGATGCCTGTGTCCTTCGACTTCGGCCAATAACTTAACGATTGCATCTAAGTTTAAACTCCCTAGCTGCAGCTTCACAATTACTTTAAAATGATTGAATGACACCTTCTTCCCCAGCATGGTGAGTCTCTTCCTTCCCTCCTGCCTGCACTCCTGCTCATGCATTTACAAGCTGTAAGATAAAGGAGAAGGGTATTGTTCGGTTGGAACAGTTGCCCACTCCAGTGGGTGGGCTAGTGCTGGCATGGTAGAACATGTAGGAAAGTAATATTCAGAACAGCTAAAGCAACCATAGTAACCAAGCTACCAAGTTTTTATTGTTAAGGACAAAAGCAGAAAATACAGCTGATAGTTCTTCAGCCTCAAAACATAGATATTCATAGAATCATATAATAGTTAGGGTTGGAAGGGACCTTTAAAGGTCATCTAGTCCAACTACCCTGCAAGGAGCAGGGACATCTTTGACTAGATGAGATTGCTCAGAGCCTCATCCAACCTGGCCTTGAATGTTTCCAAGGATGGAGCATTCATCACCTCTCTGGGCAACATGTTCCAGTGTTGCACCACTCTCACTGTTAAAAATTTCTTCCTTATGTCTGATCTAAATCTAACCCCTTTTACTTTAAAACCATTGCCCCTTGCTGTCCTGGTTTTAGGGGTTTGTAGCTCGCCACACATGCTCACATGCAGCACACCAGCTCAGTGCTTCTTTTTGTATCCTCCTTGGCAAACTAATTCTGCAACAGAAGTCACCGAAAGATTGCAAGTGCCTGGATATAACTCCAACAGTGCCACATTCATCAGAGGGCACGGGTAACACATTCGCAGACTCAGTGCATTCAACTCCTCCACTGAAAACTCCTGAAAGTGGCACACACCTCCAGAGCACGGGGCATTTGCCCAACTATTAAAAGAAGTCATAAGCTTCAACAGTGGGATTTGTCCTGAAGAGTTTAAGTCATTCTGCTCAGGAGGCCTTTCGTTTCTAAGACAACAGCTTGACAAAGGCACTGGATTCTTCATTTAGTGCAGTCCTAAGCTACATAGTGAATGGCATTTTGTTTGTTAACTATCATTTTTCTGATACTTACAGATATTTAGATATTGTCCTTAAAAACTTGCTATTTCTGAAATACTTGACCAGAGTCAGCAAACTAACAACTGCAAGTCATGGCTGAACTTTCAGAAGGGCATTTTAGGATCTGAAAACAAACCTACAAATTAACCCAGTGGGCAACCTGCATTTTCCACAGATACAAAATGATTTCCTCCTGGAAGCCAGCTGCCCTCCCCAACACGAGGAAAGACTCTGTCATTTATAGTAAAGGTTAATGTCACAGTAAGGGCAAGTTCACGTTTCAGCTGCCTAGCATTAGGGCTTCAGCAGCAGCAATTTTTTTTCTTTTTGCCATTTTCAAATTTTGTCCCTGGAACTCTTCACTTTATTAAACTGCCTATGTCCAAAAAAAAAAAGTAAACAAGCATTACACTAAGCCTTTATTTATATAGTTTTATAAATAACATCTTTGTAAAGTCACTTAACTCCCCCGAAACAAGTAGACTCTTTGCTTTTAATCAAGCACTTTTTTCTAAAGCGTGTAGTTGTCTTTCCCTTCTCAAGGCTGGACAATAAAACCGTTTCTGTGTAAAATAAACAAGAAAAAAATTCCAAAAGGAGATCCTCTGCAGTGATCATCCTCTTTTGGTTTTAACACAGAAAAGGTTAAAAGGTTCTCCTTACCTGTGAATTTGCATATTAACATTTTAAATTATTCAGAGTGAAAAAAAAACTAGTTATAAACCTATTGATGAAAGTCATGGTTGAAGACTCAAGTTGGGAGAGCAGTCTAAAAACAGACTGTGAATGACACAGGAATGCCCGTGATATTTTTGTAAGTGTTATTTATTATTTGTATTAACATACTGTCTAGGAGTCCTGGCCACGGAGCAGGACTCACGGGGTGAGGTGTTAGACAAAAACAGACTAGCAGATGATCCTTCCCACAAAGAGCTTACACATATTATTAGCACTTGGCCAAATCAAGTCCTGACATTCTCAGTGGCAGAGCTCAGCAGGTTCAGGGCATGGCTTAAGCTGACTGTGAAACTCCTACACCTCTGAATCCTAACCAGTGTAGTTTGGGAAGAGGCCTCAACAACATGACAAAGTTTGCACCTGTCCACAGCAGCTACGGTTCACAGCTGTCCTTCATATGTGTCCTACCAACATTCACCCATCTAGGCTGATGCCATCCTGACCTAACAAGGAAACTGTTCAGGGCACTCTGGGTGCTAAATGAGAGACTTCAGCCTATAAAAAGGGACCAATTCCTGGATGCTGGCAGAAAGGGACAGTATCCTTAGCATGACAAGTAGTGGTCCCAGCCAACAAACAGCTTAGCTCACAGAGTGCACTGCAATCACTGCAGCCAAGGGAGTATCCAAAAAAAGAAGGGACTTCAAGGCCAGCAGTGAGGTTGGTCTGCAAAAGCCCTGGCTGAGGGCTGGCTGGAGTCAGTGGTGCAGGAAGCACAGAGAAACCTGGGACGGATCAATAATGGCCAACGCAGAAGCAAAGAAGGTGCTGTACACTTCCAAGTTTCACCTCCAGCCACCATAAATGCAATACTCCAGCTGGTAGCTGAGGACAGAAGGGACTGCTCATGGATGTTAAGGACAGCTCATGAGCCAGAGTGGGATGATGAACATGAGGACTACTAGAGCTGGCTGAAGTCACTTCTCTGAGGGTGCACTTTATAGCTAAATACAGCTCAGACCATCAAAAGTAAATAAATAAGGCGAGGTCATTTACCTCCCCTTGGTTGTTTGTTTTGTTTTTTTTTTTCGATAGGTCAGGTCTTTTATGCATTTCCTATTATTGCAGCCTCTCTTAGATCCATACATCAGGTTAAAGTTCAAACTTGGAAGCCTGGACAACACAAACTGAACCGAATGCAGCAGTGGATCAAGTCTCCAGCACACATGCTACTGTCAGATTGACGATTAGTTTCCAGCATCAAAAGTATGAGAGTTTTGGAGCCAAACCCAACACCAGAGCAAGCACATCCATTTAAACCAATAAAATACTAAATGAGATGCCAGCACTGGGTTTTGCATTTGACCCACTAGTTTTTCTCTGAATGGGAAGGAGAGCAATGCTTTCTGGACACCATTTGTATGGTTAATTGAAAGAAATAAAACTTTTCAATCCAGTCTAAAAAAAAATATCTGAATTTCAATGTAAAGTTTTAGCTTTTATTGGTATGCATCTCATTTTTTCCCCATCAAAGCTGCTTCCTCTATGCTTCCTGCCAAATTTGAACTGATGGCTGTTTTCCTCTTCTGCGATGAATTAACTACAGCATCACTGTAGATTGTTCCACACAGACTCTGTTTACAAACAGTGTAGTTAAGAAACACCTGTTAGTTCACTTGTGTGTTCTTCATGAAACTTAGAAATGTTTGTGAGTACAGCATACAGCTAAATTAATGAAACAGATATTTTATAAGGTAGCTCTGTCTGGCTCAGATGACACCAAAACAAAGCGGCAGGAAACTCTAAATGAAAAATGAGTTTGAAGGCAGAGTCCAGAAAGCTGAGGGGAGGGGAATTCAAACAACACAAGCATACAAGGACACAACTGAAACTTTTTTTTTTTTCTTTTTAAGGATACTATTGTTCTAGTGAAGGGCTTCAATATATGTGACAGTATGTGATAAGCCAAAGCACACAGTGCTGCTCTGAACCACTGGCCAGACCCTAAGTATTGTTTTAGTCAAACATTCAGGTATGAGAACTGCAGGCAGGCACGGGAGGTGTAGAGAAGCCAATTACCGTTGAGTAAGGAAGATCCACAGAAACCACAGCAGAATGGTTCGCACAGCATTTGGCTACGATGTTGACACTTTGCTTTCCATCAACATTCACAAATGCATCAACATTCACAAAAATGCTTTCGGGATGTGAGTGCCAAGAACTTACTGGTTTTAGACAGTTAGGAAATTTTGCTTCTGTTTACCTCCCATGTACCACAACTTACACAGCAAGACTTTTTTATGGATACAATTGTGCTGCCAAATGAATTTGTTCAGCAGTAAGAAGTAGTACAGAACAAGGAAACAGAAATTATAATGTATTATGAATCTAGATATTACAATAGGAGCAGGGTCCTTTCAGAAAGTACTACAAAGAATTAAAGGGAGACTGAGAAATTAAAAGGAAGAATGAGAAGATAATTTGTAAGGAAAAAAAAATAGTTACACTGAAGTATAAGTGGAAAGAGTGATAAAAATAATGCACATCAGTTAAAGTTCCGTGTATTTCTCTATCTTCTCTATTTAATTCTGTGAAACACACTGCACTATATTTGGGTCTTGTAATTTTATTCTCAGGTTCACACCTGCATGAAGAAAAAAGATCTCATTTGCTGAACTTAATTAGAAGTACAAACTCTCAAAAGCTAATACAATGCTGAAATTTCTTTGGGACATGATATGACACCAAAAAAAATACTGTAATTTATGCAACAGTACAACATAAGAGCAAATTACAAGCACCAGCAGACAGGTAGCTATTCTTAATAAGGTTCATAGCAAGTTCCCAGAGAACACTTTGCCAAGAGAAACTTCCTAGGAAAATAATCAAAGAAAAAAATACCTTGTTTTCAAAGGAACAAGCTTTTTTAAACAGCATGTTACAGTTCTGTTCATCTTGATGCAATAACCATGCAAACAAGGTGACTTTCGCAGAGCCAATTTTCCCACTGCTAAATCATACAAATGTCACAAAGTTGAGGACAGTACACAAGCTGAAAAATGGATGTCACAGTAAACAGGTTTTGTTCAGTAGTGTTGAAACATGAGCCAACATACAAGCTAAAGTTCAGCACTCCAACTTTGTCCTGACTACTTCCTACTATTATATGTGAGGCTCTTTCACACAGCCTCTGAAGTAAGTGGCTGAGCTCCTGTGGGGATTGTTCAAGGAACTGAAGTAATGCTATAAACTCTCCTAAACTCTGTCAAACAAAAGATAAGGCAGAAACCTTTTCTTTTCTCACAGAGTGACATTATTCAGGGACAGGAAGCAAAAACTAGACATTTTTTAAAGGGAAAAAGATAGTCAACATACAGTGGTTAGCATTATAGAGGAAAGCTTATGTACAATGATGCTGGAAAGTTTTTATTTCTATAGAATTAAATATATAATAAGGCATAGTTTTACAAAATTGCAATTAGTAGAAACTTTTAAAATTATTTGTGCCACTATGAAGGTCACACAAAATGAAAGAAACCTAGAGCAACTCACTGAGAAAACTGCTGGATTTGTAAAAACCACTTCTACATTAACTATATTCGTTGTACTCTAATAATCCATCATTGTAAGACTTCTGCAGCTTCAGATGGTCTTTTAATTAATAACTCAGCCAAAATACTTTTTCAGTCTTGCACAATTAAATACATTAAATTATGCTTCTGGAAAGTTGACAGTCTTAAAACAAAGATGTTCAGTATCAATTTCTCACGTGAGAAAATTTCTTCTGGCAACATGGCTCTTTCAGCAAAGCCTGTTACTCCTACCTAGGTTTAATATGTTCTTTGGATGTTTTGTGAATTTGCTTTTTGGTGGGAACATTAACTCTCTGGATTAATGAATACTGAAGAGGAATGAGAAAGCATTTCATCAAATTTAATACTCACTGTAAATCTGAATACCAAACCATTGGTCCTACATTTTATTTCATTAAAGCAATGTATCATTTCTGCTGTGATAACAGCAGCAGTCGGCACTTCTGCAGATCAAAGCAAATTACAAACAAGCCTGCCAAGCTGAACATATGTAATTCTATATGTAATGCTGCATACAATCCACATCCTCACTTAGACGTGCAACTAGACAAAGATCATCTTTGTGTATTGATAAGGCCTGTGCTTAGTACAGTGGTGTGCAGATCCTCAAGTCCTTACTTTAACACTACAACACTATAACTAATAAATTTTGCCTTCATGATTGGTGTTCAGATATACAAAAGGTCTGCAAACAAGCCATTCCCTCTTAAACCACACAAGAAAGTCACAGGCAAGAATTTCAGAGTAACTGCAGATTCATCCAGCTTTAAACACCAGGAAAAGTTTGAAGAATTCAGTCTGTCAACACTAAATCAGTTGTACATAATACTTCACAGCAGTATTATGAGAAGTCACTCAAACATGAAACACAGGCAACATTTTTACACCTGATAATACTCCCAGATGAACATCTCAGCATGTCTCTGATACAAGCTTCCAGTTTAGTGTTACTTTCCTTCATTAAAGCACACTTCTTCATTTGTCCGTACAATAACAAAGGAGAAAAATTGAGTAGCATCTGGAGAATTAAACTCAAGTAGACATTTTGTAGAGCTACATAATATATGACTGTTTGTGTCTCTGGAGGTTAAAAATGAAACAAAAGGCACTTTGAGTACTTCACAATTACTCAAAAGTATTAGCTCCAACTCTGTAAAAAGAAAACTTACCTATTGTCTCCACTAGTGAACTAAATACGTATTCTATCAGCTATCAGGAATTAATTAATTAATTAATTCTGTTAGAATTATTAAGTTACACTTTTTAGGCAGAAGCACTATCTAGGAGTTCAAAAGCATGGATCTCACATAAGGCACAAAAGGTACTGAAGCTTTCACAGTATTTCTGCATGTACTGGAGGAAATCACACTCACTGAGGTGAAATAACTGGAAAGTAGTAAATATATACTATGTCAAGCCAACCAAAGCTAAGATAATAAAGAAAAATTGTCAATAAATAAGGATGTCCCTCATATGTGGTCAACTAACTAGGAGGTGTAACTGTTTCTGGACTATAGTGTCAATATTTTGATTTTTTTTTCCAGACACACGGACATGGTACAGGTGAGAGAAAAGAAAAAGATACAACCTGTGCTCAAACGTACCCCTGATATCTGTACTTTAAAATAATACACCATAAATATGCATAACAGACTAGAACACTTGATCATTTACATTCACATGCAATCCTTAAAACAGCCACTTACTCACCACCCTAAGTAAAAATGGCAACAAAAGTTGGCAGGTATGGAACCAGATACCTTTGAAAGCAAGATGGCATTTGGATTGTTTGCTTTGTTCGGAGTAATTTATTCACAGAACAATCGATAAAAACACCCATTGCTAATGTTCAAGAAGCCAGATGCACCAGTGAACATTTTAATAGCCTCATTATTTACCAGGAAAAATATTCAGAAAAGTAATTACTGAATGTAAGTAGAAGACACAGGTACAGAGGTAAAAAAGTCTCTTTTCAACATAAAAAAGATCTGTTGTATCATTAATAGCCTGAAAATCACTTTTTTGGTAATGCTTTGAAAATACATATCTTGCAAGAGAGATTTATCTCAAGGAATGAGAAATATACACACACATAATGACTTTTTCTATGTCCCTCCTACTACAACCACCTTACCTTTGGGATTTTACATATGAATAAGAAAAAAAACCAATGTAATTCAATATCATCCTCTTAAAACAGTCATAACAAAAATTGAGTCTTTCCTGAAAGGGAGCCAAGGAAAACTGCACTACTAGTATCTTTTGCAGCTGTTTATATCAAATATTCCTTTCAAATAGGACGGCATAGGAATAAAACTAGATGAGTTTCAGAGGCAAAAGAGGCGCATACAAGGAAACTTTAGAGAAAGAGTGGTAGGGATCACAAATGAAATCCTAAAACTAGGCAGTATTCATGCAGAAATATGCCTGTCAATCTACAGGCTGAAAGATCCAGCCTCAAAGGCTATGTAATAATATTAGAGAACCAATTTAAAAATGAATGTAACATGGTTTCTAATATGCTGAAACTCTTAAATACAGTTCATATAAAGGAATGTTAACCTCAGCTATCAACAAGTAATACGTAATCTTGCGCAATGAAATTACCATGTGAGTAGTGCCAGAAGAGAAAAGAAGCACATATATATCATTAGTCTACATCAAGGATGGCCACCTTCCATATGCTCAGCCCACATCTCGAGGTAAAAATCAATACAGCCCTATTTCTAAGTGGCTTATCCTGTTAGACCCAACACCCGTTCATACCCCCACCTTATTCCACAACAGCAGGCACAGGACTGTGCCACCCGTGGAGGTGACCTCCTGAGCCCCCGGTGCTCCTGAGAGCCCGTGGGCTGTCAGCACATCCTCTGTGGTCTTCCTCACTTATAACTGATTACGGCCAACTTTTACTCTGCCCTTAAAGTCAACATGAAACGGTTCCCTAGATAGACCCGCAATGAATGTTATCTGCAGACTGTGGTCTTTTGGGGAAAAAGAAAAACGAGACAAAATATACAAGTACAGTTTTATTTCTTTCCAAAAAACTATCTTTTTGTGGTGACGGCTTCTAAGACATATGGTCCAGTCTTTCTAAAGCTAGCACCACAACTGGAAAATTATGTATAAGCAAGAAGATATTCTTCCTCTAAAAATATACTCTGCCTCTTGAATACTGAAAAAAAAAGGACTGGAAGGTCTTAAGGTGATTACACAGACAGGTCTGATTTCAGAGGGACTGTCTTGGTTTAGTAGGTTAGAAGAGTTCAAATTACAAAAAATAATTGCTATCTGAATCACAGAGTCACAAAATCAAAGCAGCACTGAAAGATTTTTCTCCATTTGATATACTCACCAAACCTGCAATGGGGGTTGGTAGTCTATTGATCTTTTTTACCAATCCTGGCTTTATTGCATTCAGCAACCTGTTATGAGAAGAGAGTATTTATGAGTGGCAAGTAACAAAACGCAAATTATCAAACGCTTGTCCCCAGCACATAAGGATCCCCAGCACATGGCTGGAAAGGAAGTCTCCTCCTTCTCCCCCCCTGAAAACACACATGCGTACCCAAAGTTCCAACACTGAAATGAAGAAAGACTAGGAGGAAAAATATTCATGCCACAGTATCTCAACAATATTTATTTTATATCTTCAATTGATTTAGGTCACGTTGGCCTTGACAGGCTCTGGGTGAATTTTGTCACATCAGTCTGCCTCCCTTGCCTGGAGGCAGGTCATGCCTGGAAGGGCTGGAGGCTAGAAACTCAGAAGGCACCCAGGTATCACCACAGCTTGGTAAGATCAGTCTGGCAGTTTCTGCACTGCAGGAAAGTAAGAAAGGGCTCTATGGGTGGCCTGGCTATTTCTGTGCATCTGTACTTGAAACTAAATGCCATTCTTGCATATGTTGTGAAGAATGGAGGTCCCCATGAAACATAAATGTGAGAAGACAAATAAAAAGGGAGTCCAAAAAGCCCCCCATCTCATAATGAAAACATCATTAGGTCAGTGATACCACAGTTGAACACTGGTCAGTGTCCAAAGATTAGCAGCCCCACCAAACAAAGTTCCCCACCACCCATGAACATGCTATGAGAAGTGCTGACATGGCTCATTGTTAGAATATTCCAAAAAATGACCAAGCCTCGAAAGTGGGGAATTTTAATTATAAAATCCTGTTGCAACAAACAGTTTCTTTACCACTCTTTCCTCAAGAGAAAACTCTTATGCCTTTTATCCAAAGGAAAATTCAACCAGTCCCATCCATTGGGAAAAAAATAACCAGGCCAAGACACACTCTCCTCAAAACCAAGGTCTTTGCAGAGAAACAAAAGATGTCTATGATAATTTAAAACTCTCTAAAAATGAGAATAGCCACTACGGAAGAGAGGAATCTCACTTTGTGCTGACACTGTCTCTGTTCAAGAACTGACTCTTCTGGCAGCCTACTGTGGTGGCAAAATTATTAATATTTAGTATTTGAGAGGTCTGACTAAGAAGGTTATCCTAACTAAAAGAATATTCCTTTCAAATAAAAGCTAGCAGTCTGTAATTGTTTCCACCTCCCTACTTCTGAGCTAAGGTAATAAGAGCTGTGCCACTCCTATAGGCTTCACCGAAAGCCACCTCTTACTGTTTGATTTCTTCTTAGGACTGTGGCAGTTAGCAAGCTCATTAAGGAGTCCATTGAAATGACTGTTTTTCCTCACCTCTTTTTTTTTCCTCTGGAACAGTACATAGGTTGGGTGTCTGCAATCACTTGGAGAGAACAGGGGAGCAGAGGGGCAGATGCTATTCTAAACATTCTCTATGATCATAGTTAATAAAGCTTCTGTCCAACCTATCCTAAATTGTACTTTGTTATTACACACCTTCAACACCACCATAATCAGAAGTGGCAACAAACCCAACATGAACGACATTTTTGGGAATCGAGGGTATTTTCTGGATCTTCTTGCAGTTAGAAACTCTGTAACCCAAGCTCATTCAGACTGCTGTTCTATTCCTGCCTTCTGCTTAAGGTAGAATCTAACACTCATGTCCTAAAAACACGTTATGAAAGAATATACTTTTATATACAAACAATTCACTTATTCTCCCTAGATTCACAGGAAGAAAAGAACTGCACATCTCCCTTCCTATAAGCATAATTTTATTTCACAGATGAAACACAAACATTACTTTTTTTACCCCCAAAAGGCACTAACCTATCTTTCAGTCTTGTACGGAAAGCAGCAATCTTATAAAATTATTATTTTCTATTTAGCTGCTGCAACAACCAATTTAAATTTTTTTTTTTTTTTTTTTTTGGTCAGAGAGCTTCTTTCCAAAAACTGTAGCTTTGTTGCGATTTCAATCGTCAATCTGCCTATTCTGTCTCAGGAAAAACAAAGAAAAAAAAAGCTACATTAGCTAAAGCATCCCATTTTTTTTTATTACTCCAACGTGAATACATCAGGCACCATAACCAATATTGCAGGTGCAGATCAAAAGCCATAGACAATAATAGAAAGAAAAATAAAGAAGTCTTAATGGAAACTTCAAATGCCAAAGCCCATTCTAAATAAATCTTCAAAATGGCTTGTACAGGCTTCTCTGTAAAGTATAGGAGAAGGATAAAATGAGAGGAAGGAAAGGAGCAGGGAATAAACAACATTTTAGATCACTATTTGGAGTCTGAAGAGGGAGGAAATGGAATGGGGCAAGATGGAAAAGCCTGAGGAAGAAAGATCTCTATTATTAAAATGTTTACCTCCTGTTGGAAACATCCCTAAACAGTCTGGCACCAAAACCCCCAGGACTTGCTCACTGCAGAACGCGCCAAAGGGAGATTTCTTCCAGGGCAGACTGGCTGCTTCTGAGTTATTGCCTCATCTCGAGCAACAGTCCAGATGCCAAAATATGGAGTGGCTTAAGCTTGCTTTGCCACCAACCTGGCTGAAAAGCCGTACTGTTCATGCAGAATGTCTCAATGGTCGCCTTCATCACACAGGTACTGTCTGTCCCTGCTTCTCGAAAAAGCCACTGAGTATGTTTCTTCCCACATAGGTCAATACACATGGACTAAATTTTCTGTGCCAATTAAGACTCATACAGAGCATCTGTCTTGATAAAGTTTTACCAGCTCTGGTAGGTTTCTTCTGAAATACAGGGCAAACAATAACCCTAGCCATTTTGCACCAGGGACCTGGCGCAAGGCCCTCGGCCATGGCCCAGGGTAAAGGGTCTGCAGGGGAGAAAGCACCAACCCACACCTTCCCCTGGCAGCTCCCTGCATCGGCAGTCCCATGTTTCTTGCCCTGCCAACCCGAACCAAAGGGCTTGGCTGCCCTAGACCTCCCATCCCCAGCCATGTCTCAGAGTTTGCAGGGGAAAAACTTGCAGTGCAGACCTTCCTTCAGCAGCCCCGCTGCATCTGGGGCTCCTTTGTCCTTCCCCCAATCGTCGTCCTAACTCTAACCCTAATCTTCACTCTTGGCTCATTCTGAGGTGAAGACGCTCAGAGGTGACGCCAGTGACCACGTTCACAGAGGAGAAAACATGTGCTGCCTAAACCTTCCTCCAGTCCCACTACAGCTATAGCTCTCTGCTTTGTCACTCTCCCTCACCATAGGAGTGCGTGTTGACCTGTTAATAAGCTTTTTTGTTACTTTTCTGTGCTACTCAAAAAAAAAAAAAAAAAAAAAAAAAAATTTTTAAAATAACCTTT
>WHYT01015646.1:7088-140149 GCA_009806455.1 Tetrax tetrax
AACATTGTAGCTGTAAATACCTCAGAGTGTGTTAGGCTGACTGTGTTTTAAAATCCTAGCTAGAGTTTCAAGTATCTCCATTAAATATTCAATATATGATAGCTTTAGGATAAAATGATGAATTCCAAACCACTAGTAGTTTCCAAAACTGAATGTGAACATTATTTTCATATGGAAAGAGAGTGTTTGGGGATGCTAGAAAAGAAGCAGAAGCACCAGCAAAGTCATGAGGCTCCATTCTCATGATGGTTCCTCCTGAGTTTTGCAGACAGAAGTCTGAACAGCTCAAATTATGTTTTGAAATCTGGGTGCTTACCCAACCTACCCTCAGATTTTTACCCTTTTGTTGTTTCACCCAGCGGTGTAACCTAAAACAGTCTCCTGGCAGAGCAACAAACAACGCACACTCAGGTAACACTGCTCTGGCAAGATGCAGATTTCTTCCCAGTCCTCCATTTGGAGGAGTGTGCATCCCTCCTTCTGCCTCCTCCTTTTCCCCCGTGCAATCTGTTGAGGTGAGTCCTCATAAAGTACAAAATTGCCCTAATGTTTTTAATTTCAGACTATAGCAACAGGTTTGTTATTGTTAAGAAAGCCTTGAAAGGGTGGCTGTTTTTCTCCAGCCATGATCTAGCCGCTTCTCTTCAAGGTTCAGCTTCGCTGCCTTGCAGTAGGAAGCAGGTGCAAGTTAAAATCTTCGCTTCACTACCACCGCTCCCCTGAAACTACAGGCGCTCCAAGAAACTCATTCAGCCCTTCCAGTAACCTCAGCCTGTGCAGAGGCCTGAGCTGCATTGACGGCCACATGAATTCAGTTTTCATCCTGCTTCTTAGAAAGCAGTCCTGGTAAACTCCTGGCAGCTAGGTTTTATTGTGAGAGTTGTTTATATCTGCCAATTAGTTGTTCCTTGCTTTTATAATATACACATAGTATCTGTTTACATTATGTAACTGCAAAGGTATATATTTATAACAAGTCATCAGAAGCTTCTGTTTGGTGGTAACACCTAATTCCTGTATGTATCCTACCCTCTTTATTGCATTAACCCTTGGCTCTGAGAGCCTCCCTACACCTCTAACACCTCACCACTTCCTCTCCAGACACTCGGCGATCTCCGTGCCCTGCAGCCGGGCAGTAAAAGGCAGCGTGAGGAACTTATGCGTTCCTAGCTCTTCACATTCACAACTGCTGCTCTCCAGTTCTTTGCCATGAGTTCTGCAGTTTGTAGTGTGAAGTGTGGTGGTGTTCTGGGGAGCGTAGCTTGTGAAGAAAGAATAAGGAAAATGAACTCTGCGTACTTAAAGCTTGCCTTTTCATTGCCATATGATTTACTAACTTCATCAGGTGATGCCTACAGACTGACTGCCAGGTGCTCTTTCACTCCTCCACACCATCTGTTTGCGCGTTGGGTGCTAACATGCAGCCTATGTCAGTGAATGGTATGGTGAACGTCTGCGCTTTGCCTCTTTTGGGGGTAAAGCTATAGCCTTAGGCAGAAGAAAATAAACAAGTTATACTTGTTTACTCCATAAGCCAGAATATAGAATGCAAAAGCCCATCCACTGGTATAGGTTTTTTAAATATATATATATATATATTTATATATGGATTTATATAAGCATATGCACATAAATCTCAGTACGTGTGTGTGTACTGTACAGTACATGTGTGTATGCATAGATACCCAGCAGTGTGTACGTACTACACACCCAGTAATGAAGGGATGTCTGCAGAGCAAAACCAGGTGAGGATGGGTCTGAACCACAATCCTAGCTCCAAACGCATTGCAGTGCGAAAGTCTGAACCTGGTTTTGAGATTTGTGGTCCAGATCCATCTCTAGTGAAGCCGCAGTTACTTGTGTATATGCATTCTGAGAACATGCGTGTGTGCACATGTGCTTTTTCACAAGCGCATGCCTGTGTGTGACAGAGAATGGTGCGCCAGTAAGTGTGCGTGTGTTTACCTATATACTTCCAGCTTTGGTGAACTGTAGTGTTACCGGTCCCATCTTAACCTGGACAGTTTTAGCAGCAGCAGATGAATGCTTCTGTGGGTCACTTTTCAACTCATCAAATCACTACATTGAAGTATTACAGTTGTACAGTTACATGTTCATCGATTCTCGCTCTGCTGTAACTTTTTATGTATTTTGTACTGCATAGATTATATATTGTGATAATGTCCTATGCAACAATGAAAAAGGGAAAAAAAAAGGAAAAAGGAAGAAAATTAACAATTGTAAAATATTGTCTTAACTTGTATGCATGGTTAGTGACGTTTACATTTTCCAAAATAAAACTTAGATCTATGAAATACTGGTTTTCTCTGAATTTCCTTCTCTATATAAAAGCGTCAATTGTTAATATTTCTGCTGTTCATTTGAGGCTTGATATGTTGCTTGATATCTTTGTTTAAACTTCTCCCAGTGCTGCTGTTTGAAATGGGAATGTTTTTTAATCATCGAAAGTTTCTGTGATGTTTGTTTTGTACTCTCCTCTGCTTTCACCAGTATTTTAGAGTTGCCTAGTGAAATGCCTTGCTCAAAGCTGGTATATACTGTGTTTCTCCTTATGAGATGGTTGTGGGATTAATAGGCATGACTTAAAGGTCAGAGACTCAACCACCCTTTCCTTCAAAGCCCAGTTCTGTGCAAACTTCTGGCACCATCTCTGAAAGCGGCAGTGTCCTATCAAAACAGTAATTTAATCTCATAGCACTCTGAAATGTTCTTTCCTAATTTCGAAGATGAGGAAATGGAAACACAAGAGATTTGAGCGACTTTCTCAAAGACGTGAGGCAATGGCAGATGTGTACCTTTATCCTCCTTGGAAAGTAGCACCACATCCCTAGGAAAACAATTTTGTGCCCTGTAATGAATATCTGTCTATAGAGCTTTATAACTGATTGCAAAAATAATTTGAAACAGTGGACTGCTGTTGAAAGATGAAGCTAAAATATCCTTACTAAGCTAGGGGCAATTGTGGGAGCTACTTTAAAATCAGTACATATTCTTGTGCAGGGGTCAACGGCTGAGAGCCGTTATCTTTAATGACAGGTTTCCTCCTGTATTCGTCACCGCGCTGAACTCAGTGCTGTTCGTTATCTCTGACACGCGCCAGTTAGCTTGTACATCTGCATGTGCCTACGATCAACTGCTGGTTTATAACACACACAGAGGAATCAGCTGTATCACATAAATGCTGAACTATGTTAATACAGTAATTAGGGGCTCGTTATCTGAGAATAACATACTCTTTGCTCGTGCAGTGGATAGCCCTGACTCTTTATTAGTGAGCTCTCACTGGAACAGGAGACAAAATGCTTCTGTCCAGCAGAAAACCACAGGTTTGTTTCATTCTCTTCTGCCAATATTAGCGTAATGTGGCCTCTCACTGCTTAGAATCACAGAATGGTTTGGGCTGGAAGGGACCTTCAAAGCCCATCCAGTCCAACCCCCCTGCAAGGAGCAGGGACATCTCCAACCAGATCAGGTTGCTCAGAGCCCCGGCCAACCTGGCCTGGAATGTTTCCAGGGATGGGGCATCCACCGCCTCTCTGGGCAACCTGGGACAGGGTCCTACCACCTTCAGTGTAAAAAAATGTTTTCCTTATTTTCAATGTCTGTGTTTTAACTGGGAAATCTCAGGCAGAGGACTCTCTGAAACACTCAGGTTGTAAGAATCCTCAGGCAGAAATTCTGGTAAACGATCTAATACCCGAGTGAGTTGAAGTTCCCTTGCAGACCTCGTGTTACCAGTCGGTCTGTTGAACTTCGTCCCTTTCAGATCCACTGAAGTAACTAACATCACCCTACCCTGGCAGTCTTTCCCTTAATGCTTCCTCAGGTGTCCTCTCATCCCATTCCCAAGCCTTCGTTCAATTTTCGCCCGTGAACAGACAGGCTAGGCAGCTGCTTTAGAAATCCAGTTGCTTTTTGCTAGTTTGTTCTATGGAAGGGGCGTGACATGGCTGACCTCTGCTGCTACCCAGTTTTTCCACCACTCGCTCTATCTGAGCTCACTCTTTGTACCTGGGGGGAAGGTGGTGAGGGGTCTCGCTTCACGGGTGCTGGAGAAAGTTGATGCAGACTCTTGCTTCTCTTTTCTGTGAAGAAGTGAGTCTGAAATTTCTTGAAAATACCAGTTACACAACACTCTAGGCACTGTTTGTTTGTGGAAATAGGCCCTGGAGAGTAGCATTTCTGAAGTCTTCCTACATGAAGGACCCGCCTCACATTTAATAACAGAAGAGCAGTCAAATATTGTTTCCTAAACTTTCTAGAAGAACTGAAAAGAGAAACAAATCCTTCTAAAAGGATATGTCTCTTCAGTTTAATTACAGAGTTGTTACCTTGGTACTGTAATGTTACGTGTCTCCCCACCCAGACACCCACACTCTGAAACCTGTTCGTTAACACATTCTCATCTGCAAGAGAAACTTCTCTCAGGCTGCTAAAGGCATGGGTTTCTGTCTTGCCTGTGACTCAGCATTTGCCGTGAAATGTTCATAGACTTGGCAGTAGCCCATCAGTTTGGAAGAGAAGCGATAATACTGCTAGAATTTGGATGGAATTCTCCTGTCTGCTCTACCTGTGTATAATTTCTGGCTTCAAAGTAGTCCGCCTTAAGGCTCACTGCCTCAGCTTTTCCAGGAACCACAGCCATAGCGTGCGTTGCTAGTTGACTGCAAGAGATTGAAGTGAAATAAATATTTCACTTATAAAATACACAGTCAATAGACAGCATCTCCAAAGACGACCAGACACCGCATCGTCTTTTCTGAGAGCGGCAGAGGAGGGAGCTAAGTCAAACAGTGATTCAAGCTGGCAGGTGCTCCTGTCTAGCTATGTGTGGCTGGCACAGGTAAGAGTATAAAGAGAGAGGGAGGGATTATTTTAACAGATTTCTCAAATCCATGCACCTAACAAGGGAGGGGAGCCTGGATACCCAGACATCTGAGCAGCAAGAGGGGAAGTGTGGATGAACACTGGCTTCGGGAGTCAGATTTGTGCTTTGGGCAACTCAGAGAACAAGATTACATTAAACAAGTCTGGAGAAAAAAAAAAAAAAAAGAGCAAAGAAAAGAGATCTGAGAAAATCTGAGTGGGATTTTAGGCAAGAACAAGCCCCAAACAAAAGCCTAAACACTGAGCTTAGTAATAACTCAACCTCACCAAGAGAAAACAGCTCTAGACTATAATTGCTGCCTCGTCAGAATTGTAAATAAAGGATCAACCTGTCCTACCTGGCTGGCACCGGCAGGAGTCAGATTTAATCTTTGCTTCCCACTGCCTGGAACAAATTCAGCAGGAAAAGAAGTTGGCATCAAGGGCTGGGCCAAGAGAGCCTCTGAGACACCGCTGCCGGCAGGTCTGTGCTGAGCCGACGTGTTTTCCCTGCGCTGCTGGATGAACGTGCCCGAGCACACCGCGGCAGGTCCGAGCCTGCTGCACCGCTACGGGTAAGGGACATCGCTCCAAAGGGGCTCGCGCTGCCTCGTCCAGAGCTAGCCCCCACGTTCTTCCCAAGGCCTGCCTGGTGTGACTGGGACGTCTCCCGGGGGAAGGTGCGCTGTGCCGAGCGGGTGGATGAGAGAACAGCATTGAGAAAAAAGGCCCCGGTGACGGACAAGAGAGAGGGTGCTGGTTAGAGAGAGTTTCAGGTGTACGGCAGCGGAGCAAGAGGAACGAGATGAAAAAATGTGGAAACAGGTGAAAGGTGCAATAAGTGGAATGGTAAGGTAAAGAGGGAGAAGATAAGTATAGAAAGATGAGAAAGGAGTATAGGGTAGGGCAATTTTATGTCAGTTTCTAGAGAGAAAAAGAAAGGCCTACAGTGCAAATCGAAAAGGGGGTCTAGGAAGGAGTAAGATAGCTCAGGTGGTAGCACTTCCACAGACTAGAAGGTAAGGCACGTTAGTGTGTAATAAACAGGGCCATGTGCCTTTAAAAGAGCACTGTTTGTGTTTTCCCATGCTCTCCCTATTGTGGAAATAACTTTCTGAGTCATTTCTCTGATCCTGGAGACAAACTGAGCAGACACAAAACATAACAAAACAATAGCAACGGGAAGAGAGAAATTCCTCCCTCCCCTCCCACCACACACGCGTTTTACGTCAGCGAGCTGAACGCACCCGGATCCTCCGAGTGGAAGGGAAGCGAGGCGCAGAACGACAGCGTTGCTTGGTACACACTCCTTGAATCAAATTCACCTTCTCCACCTCTGCACAAACAGTTAAAATAGGAAAGCCACACTTCCCCAGTCTTTTACTTTTAAATACGTTATCCAGTCTCTGGTTCAAAGTCTTACCTTCCAGATTTCCACAGACAGTGAACGGCGACAGGAATTTGTTGGCTTTTTTAAACTTCAAAGCTTTGCACTACAAAGACCCTGCTATTTTTCTGTCAAGCCTTATGCCCCACCCTCTGAAAAAAAAAATAATTAAAAAAAAAAGTCAGTTTGGGACTCAGAGAGAAAATGCCACATTCAGAAAGTCACATACATCTAAAAATCAACCTCACAACTCTGACCTTCCAGAGGGGAGTAATGAGATGGGCACCCCCACAAGTGGCTACCCAAACCCAGGCTGTATCAAGGCTTCCTACGCCAAAATGCAGAATTCACCACTGATCAGAGCTGAGCCAAGTCCATTTTCTCTCTTTCCTCCTTTAGCCTCTATCACTGTCCTGAGAATTCTCTCTAATCCTTGGATAGCACGGATAGTAAGGTCCCATGAAGCTGCAAGGCCTCACAGATCAGGTTTATAATGCAACCTTTTTGTTGACTTTGGGAGCTGTAAAAAAATCACAAGCTTTCCTGCTCTGGGGCTGCCATACAAGTTGCTGTTTGCAGCAGAATAGGATAACTTGACAGGAAGAAGGAAGAAGAAAGTTTTGTTCAGGATTGCCAGTCCCTCCCAGGCCGTGCACCGAGCCTTGCCCCCAGCTCTCCGGGCCGGGGCGGAGAGGAGGCAGAGCAGGTTGGCAGATCCCTCACAGAAATCATCTACATCCCCCGTCCTCCCTGCGGGAGAGGAGTCGCTCGCGGGGGCTGAGGGTCTGAAAGCGCTCCCCAGCTTCCGCAGCTTTCCCTGCAGCCCGGGTGAGGGATGGTTCCCCTCACCGTGCCCTCGCAAGCCGCGCCACTGAACAACCCGGGTGAGCGGAGAGGAGGCAGCTCCGGAGACGGGAACCTCGTGGAGGGTGGGACTGCACAAACAAGGCTGGGCGAGTAAGTCAGGCCTGGCTGTTGGCTTCCCTGTAAGAAACCTTCCATTAAGGCTCCACTGGATATTTTTGGACTCCACCTGTCTATTTTTAGGAGGGATAATTAATGCCAAAGGAAATGAAGAAAAAAAAAAAAATAAAATCAAGCTTTAATTCCAAGAATGGAAAATTTGGTACTCTCCACAAAATCACTGTGATTAAGGAGGACTGAAAAGGAAGGGGGACATTTGAGGAGTAAAAATATGCCGCAAGTCACTGTAAAAATTGTATTTTACATGGTGTTTGCTAAGAGAGGGGGAGCATTTCAAGAAGACAGCACTTCACCACTTAACTGGTATTAAGTAGCAGTGAATGCCCAGCTTTAAAATACAGCTGTACTCCGGGGATGTTTTTGTAGAGTGCTCAGCTGTGCTGAGGCTCCCAGCTTCTCTGCGTGTTGGGATCCGGCTTTGGGAGGGGCTGCCTGGGACCACAAAAACAACTGGCACCGGCTCTGCCCAGTTAAGTTACACTGTGAGAGAAAAATCACAGCCAAGTTACGCAGCACCCTCACCAGGTCCTTAAAATAATCCGCCTGAAGTACCGGGCTGTTACACCGTTTCCTGTAGCGTGACTGCGGCCTGGGAAGGGTTGTTGCTAGGAGGAATCCCAGGGAATTACTCAGTGCAATTTCCTAACCATACCTTTCCTGCCCGATAAAACACTTGCTCCCGTGTCTCTAATTACACAGAACCCCTTTGCAGTCCTGCTGGAGGAGGAGCTGTATTTCTAAGCTCAGGGAGGTCAACGTCATCTCCCGTGAATGATAAAACAATTGGAAGAATAAGGACATGCTACAGAGTGTCTTTTCTAGTTCCTGGTATTTCTGATTTTAAGAAGGTTTGCAGATGTGACAGGGTAATGAGCATTTGAACTCCCTGGCGCTAGCCCCATTTTAATGGGATGATTCACGAGGTATTTGAGCTACAGCTGAAGAGCTCCTGGCCTCCCTGATAACTTCTTCAAAAACCAAGAGTCATTGTACAGAGAGCAGGAGCCAAAGCGGGCTGGCGGCGGTGCAGGTTTCATCAGTTACAGACATCTGTGGTACCTCACAGAGACACGCACCCCGGCGTCGACACAGGGTGGGCTCAGCCAGGTTCTGCTCCGGAGAAAAGATCTGGATGCTGGAGCAGGATCAGCGCCGCCCGCCTGTAAGCACAGCACTGCCTTAGAGCTGCCTTCCCTCCTGGATGTGTCCTGCTCCCTCAGACCTACTCGTTCCTTACTCCCGATGGCAAATTTATGACACGTTTGGTAACATATTAACCAGCCTTCTGCAAAGTGTTGGTTACTATATAAAATCCCAGCTAGAACCCTGAAATTCTGGAAAGTTATCAACACAAGTGCTGTGTCAGCGTTTCAAAAGAAAAGGGCTATGGAGCTGTTTAAACAGACTGAAATAGTCAGGGAGTAGCTGGTCACTTTATGTCGTCACACATCCATAATTTGAGTTCATGTCCAGAAACAACTTCTTTTTTCTTTGTAATCTCTTAAGTTAAAAAACTTTCTTTAAAGAAGAAAAGCAACATTGTTTACATGAACCTTGTGCCAACATTTAAAATCCCCTCGATGGTACACTTACCAGTTTTATGTTTTCTTGGAATACCGTGCAGCAGACAAGAAGCCAATAACAGATTTTACAACCGACTGATACCAAGTAAAACTCATGATTCTTCTCTGTTCACATAAATTATATTGTTTGGAGAACGTTACCCATAAGCACTGCAAAAAGATGGAGGAGTTTTCCCCTGCAGTTACAAACCCATCACTTACGAATTGCAGCGGTTGGTACTGACCTTCAAATGAAGTTCAGTTCCAGAGGAAAGAAATCAAAACTCCTCCTGATTGTCTAGGCAGGAAATTGGACTTCAAATCCAACAAGACTCTTCTGTATTACGTTTCTCGGTGTGCCAAAACTGCTGTGCTGGGGACACACAAGCCGTAGAAAGCGCACATAAACTGGCAGTTTGAAGATCTACCTTCCTGTGCTGTCAGCGTTCGCTGCGGGGCAGGAGCGCCTGGTGACCTTGTGGGGTCAGATGCTGCTGTGATCTTCTTGAGTGGACAGCGACTTAACATCTTCCTGCGCAGAGAGCATTTTCATCTTGCAAGTGTAAAATGGGGCACAACAGAGGGAGGCCAGAAATCCGTCAGGAACCTCTCCAGCTGCAGGAGCTCAGGTGACTGCTTTGGCCTTTGCTTCATCAGTCGGGTTTCTCTTAGTTCATATACTGCATGTAGCTAAGCATTTGGGCAAATGCTATGCTCACAGTAACAATAATCGTATTTTTGTTCATTTTTGTCTTGTATTCACAGCACTTTCTGAGTTCAGATTGGCCATTTAGCAGTCTTGTAAACCATTATTATCAGCTCCCAGCGTAGTCCCATAAAGGCTGCTTTCTCCTTGCAGCTCATGTCTGCCACAGTTTCTACTTCTGTTTTAGGATCCTTATGCTCCTCCGAGTTCTCCATTCTACCTCCCTCTGGCCTTTTTTGTTTGTTTTCAGATGATGGACCCTGAGGGGCAATATCTGCACCATACTCTGCACTTACAGAACGTCCCTGATCTGCGACTCATTCTTCCCCCGGTAACCGCCGTGCAGATGCTTTTCAATGGTGCGATTCCGTTGTCGCCATTTCCCATGTACACTGAAATTAGACAAGGGAGAATCAGCCCCTAAAAGAGGGAGGAGAAACTAAATTTTCCCCACGTGACTGGTACTTGCTCTCGGTCTGAGTTTTATAGCTGTGTTAGGTTGCTTGCCCTACTTTGATTTTGCTCCCTCTGAGTTAACAATACTAACAGCTTTATTTCGGCAAGGCATCCAAGCTAGGTGGAATTCCGGGGAAAGGTACTCAATTTGTTCTTTAAAATGCACTTTTTTCTTGCAAATGTGGTGACACGAAGAGAAAGATTGCAATTGTGTTACAAGTAGAAAGAGTCTTTCAAATGTGGTGACAACTCAGTGACGCATGGACTTATTTAAGGAGACCACAGGAAGTAGAACACATGAGGAAAAGCCTCTAAAAATACTGATTAGATGTAAAAACTGAAGACCAGAGCTATAAGCAATGACAAATAACTCAGAAGCGATTGGGAAAATATTATGAGTGATTAATAACCGGTGAAAAGGCTCACTGGGAGGTGGAACAGTCAGAAACTGTTTCACTGGAGAAGGGTTTAGCTGCAAAGTACAGCCTCACATTATGGAGAAAACTGGTTTTGAACACAATTCTATACAGTAAAATCAAGTATCCACTTACATATGGTTAATTTTGTAAAAAGGTTTTGTTTTCAACCTCATCACTAACTGAACTATTGGTAGTATTACACTCCAGTCAGATAAGCCATGAGAGATACCGTAGCCTTTTAACAGGCTACAGAGCTGCCCTCAGTTCCAGGGCTGACGTTTACCCAGCCAGTAATCTTTCTTGAAATTTATGGATCTTACAAATGGCAAGGTCTAGAAAGCTGACTCATGCGGGGGCTGCAAAAATTGCTGCTTTTTTAGAAATATTTTCTAGTTACTCATGGAATTTAACTGAGCCAACTGTGTAGAACTCAAACAATGGTAATTTTTTTTTTAAAAAAGTTTTCCTGTACAAAGATGCTTTCCATACAAAGATGATTTCTACACTGAAACAACATCAGGAGTAAATTATGTAACTTTTTTTGAATTATCAGAAATCAACTATAAATGCTAATTAGTTTGGTGAGGGGAAAAAAATGCCACAGACGAGAACTGGAATAGCTTAGGGCAAAGCAGACAGGCAAGGGAGAATTCCTGTTCATCAGCGCTCTGCAGATGTAGGCCTCTTCGTCCCTTTTCATTAAGAAATCAAATCTTCACTGCTATTAATATGCTATTAAAAATAAGCATCTCTCACCAGTTTTCTGTGCAGTGGTGCGTGCTGCCAACAGTGCTTTCTGCGTCCGCGCAGCAGATGCGTTACCTGGTCGCCTGGTGGGCGTTGTCCGGGGGAGCAGCGTGGGTGGGCGCAGCGAGCCAGCCGCCCGAGGAGGAGGGCACCCCAGCACCGCCATTGACAGGGCGAGCCCAAGGAGGCGTTCTTACCAGCACTGCTTTGCTTCTCCTTGTAAGAGAGAGTAGCGACAAGCAGCATAAATTAAAACGCTAATTGGTAAAATTTAAATCAATATGAAAAAAGTACGCAAGAACTTTCATACACCACGGCAGTACAGGTGACAGTGTCTTTGTATTTAAGGCCCCTGAGCTCATGTTCTGTCTTCCGTACAGCACAGTTGCACTGGGAAGAAAGGAAATCCTAACGGCAGGTTGGCGTATTAGATGGAAACCCTTGAGATTTGCAGAACAAGTAGACATGTTCAAAATTTTTTTTTTTAACCCCCCCCCAACTATTTCATTGTCTCATTTATGCCCAATTCGAATTCAAGATGCCAAACAACAACTATTGAAAATAAATGTGTGCTGTGAACACAGACACGATAATAAAATGGTCAATATGAAACTTGAAGCAAGAATGAAAGGTAAAATTAGGTTATAAAAAAAGGCCCTTTCAAACCTTCTTAGATTACTTGTAAAGATTAGAAATTTAACTGATCAATAATTAATCACCAATCCACTGTCTCAAGGGAGTTACTGGTTACTACAGTAACCAGTAGTTTTATCAATCAGCAGGGAAAGTGCCTAAAAGAACTATTAATAATATTAGGATATCAAATTATTTGATGTAATATAATAATGTATATTATTGTAGCTATATGAATGTAATATATAATAAATATATTTATACATATTAAAATTTTTTATATATCATAATTATATGTACATATATAACATAACGCAGAGTCATCTGGATTGCTCAGTACACTGCGTACAGACAAACTGAGTGTAGTTGATACAATCAAAATTAACTCACACATTTAGGAAAAAACCCAACAACTTACCTGTACTCACCAGATGGAGGACTGCAGCTCAGGAAGCAAGGACTCTTACCAGGTCAGAGAGCAGCTGAGTGAGGGTTCCTTGTACATCTTATGGCCAGAAAGACTAAAGACGTCTTTGTGAATAAATACACAATGATTTCAGTTAGGAGATCAACTTGTGCTGAAATGCGGACACCATCAATTCTTACGTACAATCAGAGAGTACTTCACAAGAGAGGCGAGTACAGCCTGCAGCAGTCTGCCTGAACTGGGTCTTGCTGGAGCTGGAGTCTACTTCACAAAAAGCTTTTGGTCTAATTCAGGTACCTACAGGTCAAGGGAGATGGGAAAAGACTGGAGGAGACCTGAAGCACAGGCACGAGAAGGATGATGTTCCAGGAACTGGAAACAGGTCTGTGCAACAGCCCTGGAAAGCGCTCGAGGCTTCACCTGAGACAGAGGAGGTTAAGGGACGGCCCCGTCAGGAGGTACCAGCAATTTGAGGGCGACAGAAACTCCTCAGACAGGAGCAAAATGAAATCCAAAGGCACAAATTAGGAGTCAGACAAGCTCAGGTTAGAAACAAAAGTTTTTTTTTAAAATGGCTAATAACTGTTGGAGCAACTTACCATGTGTTAATCTGATTTCTCCAGCACTTTGAGTTTCTCTACAGAAACACTGTCGTTCAAAAAAGTTGTTTGACAAATGTCCTGTCTGGCAGCTGTCCTGAGGGGGGCACAGGTTTCCTGAGGACAGCAGCAGTGACCATGACAGCCCAGCCGGTACTGCAGCTGCACGGCGGCCTGGCAGCTCTGCTCCTCCTCGCAGCGAGGGGCCGGGTGCCTTTGGAGCCAACCAACTGGGAACGCCCTGTAAAAACAGGCCTGGCAGCACCCCATTCCTGCCTTCTCCCTCAGATTGCCAGACCCATCCAATTTATGCAAAGTAATCTTGAAATCAAACCCAGCAAACTTTATGGCAGCAGAACGAAAGCTTGTGGGGAGCCAGGTAACCCCCTCCTGTGGCTGCGGCGTGCCCATCACCCCTTTTCTAGGCTTCAGAGTTTCCCCAGCGCAGCACTGAGGAGTACGCAAAAAGCAGGAACAAGAATTCCAGCAAACGGATACTTTAGAAATAAGTTAATTTTATTGAATAGGCATTATAGCTTCTCTCAGTTTCAAATAATGGAGAAGCAATTTCACACAGAGTACAGAGCTATCAGTTACTTTGAATAATCTTTCATAAAAGAAAGAAATTAAATACAGTTCTGCTATAAAAAGTGCGACAGTTATAACTGGAAGTTTTTCAAAACAAAAGCAAGTTTTACTACCTATTGCAAAAATTGGTTTAGTGCTTTAATACTTTACAAAGTAACAATCCAACCGCTAAAAACAGCTCTTACACATCATCTTTGTCAAAGTATGGACCAGATTAAAAATGACATTTCAATTGACTTTGAATGAAAACTGCATGTAGAAAAGGTTCTTAAGAACTCACACTTCTCACAACAAAAAACATTCATTATCCTTTAATGTTAATTAATGCTCATTTATTTTGAATGATGGATTTAAACATGATATGGCAGTCAGCTTAGAAATAATCAACTGTGTTGCCTGCAGACAAAAGTGATCGCAACCAGTCGCGTCTTTAAACTATAAATATGGAAGGGAATGGGAAAAGATAAATCACTCCTTTCAAACAGGATAACAGTTTGGCATGAAAAGGGTCACAGAGAAACCTGAATAGTCACTTCAGCTTTCAATAAGTTTCTGATATAGCTATTATATTCTCTATTGAAATCCTAAATCAGTCTTTGCTAACACAGTCTAAACTTACAGAGCGCAACAAGAAACTCCAACTCAGACTCTGAAGAATGAGGAGGATGGTTTGACTACCAAGAGGTTGAATTCTTAGCTAACAAAAACCAGTGAGACTTGCTTTATTCCTTATTACATTTACTTAAGCCCCAGTCAGTTAAAACTGTCTTTATTTGAAATACAGACTTCCAGTACAAACACATTTACTGTGCATTTCTAGGGTTTTTAAAATGCTGAGTTTGCTAGCTTGTTAGAAAGAGTCGCATTACCTGTCCTGACTTTTCACACTTGATATAATTAGCTTTGGTTAGAATTGAACAGAGACCCTCCGTTACTGAGTAAATGAACTTCTGTAAGCTAAGGGTGTGGCATCTGCGTTATTTTAATTCTTGTTTGGGGAGAAAAGCCACTCTATATGCAAACTGAGCTGAGAAAGCCAAATCTTACCACAGGCTTTAGGGACAAAGAGCTTTAGAATTTGTCTAAGGAAGTAAAACATGAAAGGAAAAATGTTAGCAATAGCAAAAAAGATGTACAAACAATTTGGAGAGGGCAGTTACACAACAGTAATAGTAAAGGTACGATGAATTAGCTACGTACACCTTTCATACATAGTAATTCAGACTGTCCTTACCCAAGAGGCACTGAGTTTTAACAACACAGAACAGAGTAACAAAAAAGATGAAGTATACTGAATGGCAGAAATACGTGTAAACAGCATTCATATTTTCAATGTTTCATTCCACTTTTTCCATACAAAAGTGTTAGTCAAGAATCAATGAGGAAGAACGAGGCCTTCCAAGGAGAACAAAGTCTTTCAGCCACACAAGAGTCAACTTCAAGGCATCACAAAGAGTTTGTAAGGGTATTTTATGTCTTAAAATTGAATGCAAATTAAAGCTTTAGATGGATTCCAATAAGAAAACAAGAGCTCTATGCAGGTTTGAAAAAGTGCTTCATAGCTGAATCATGGCAAGACTAGCACATTAGAAGTGCAAGAAGGATGGGCGATGGGCTTGGAAACAACACAGAAGGAATTGCTCCTGCCCAGGAAAGAGCACAAAGCTCATCTCGACCGGTGGGACAGAGATTTTTACAAAACTGCCAAAGCTGCCCTAGAATACTACAGCTGGGAACTCCTACTCCTTAGGTCTATGTGGCTAATTCCATTCATTATTTAATCCAGGCTTAAATCCTGTTTGTCCTCCTTGGCTTATGGCGAATGAACAGAGACTGATATCATGTGCACGCAAAGCTCCTTCAGCAGCTCCGGGGGAAACGCATTTTTTGTACTGTACATGGACTATGTGCACGACAAAAGACTGTATTTACAGTACTCAGAATCTTGAGCAAATAAAATAAAATCATTGCTGAATTTCTGTTAGTATTAAAACGTAAGTGCACACAATTTGCAAAGCCTAGAGGCGAGAGCACTCCTGTCACGCTCACATGGCTGTTTCAGCTCCTACCTGACGACAAGCCCGTTGAAAAGGGACGCGGGGCGTTCTCTGAGCCTGAGATGCCGCCTTTTGCTGCTACATCTCCTGCAGGGTTTAACCAGAGGCACGGGGAAGAGGCTTTGTGGTACTTCAGCCTGGAGGAATGACACGGCAGCAGTGTTCCACTTCATCTCTTCTGCAGAGATACTGTTTGGACACCGCGGGCCAGGATGAGCTGTATCTGTTTCGAAGGCCAGAATGACCAGACTTGCTCTCTTTTGGCTGGGTTGGCTATGGCTCTCGGGCTCCTGACATACTGCCAGGCTTCATCAGGCAAAATTTCTGTACTAAAGGGTTCTAATTTTATTCTGTGGCAAATTAGTTACATGGGAGTTACCTAAAAAAGCTGGCTTTTACCTCTCAGCTTGCCTGGAAGAGAAGTACAACTGCAGCGTAACTCCATTTTTGTGTTTCTATTGATTTTGTGTGTGAACAAAGGAAGAACCGAGTCACTATCATACAAGGTTATTCCTTCAACACTCCCCTCTCCCCCTCTTTAAAAAACCCCACCCAACAGCCGAGCATTTGAAAGGGGCAAAGCGACAATGAGGTACAGCCCTGACACAGGAGTTAGGCACTGTTTAGTTCTGACGTTGGAGCGTACCGTTGCAATCTCAGGGTTCTGCCCCTAGAGTGGAGTTTGCTTTCTGAAGAAGGGAAGACACCTCGCCATTTTTCTCTCCCTTCTTCCCCAACAGCAAACCTCTGCAACAAAGAGGCTGCATGAGATGCAGAGATGAATGGCAAAACATTTTCCCAGAATGTAGGAAGATCTACAAACTTCCAGTCTTGACAGGAAATAGTTTTTGATACATCTGAACTATTTTCCCTCTTCGTAGTATTTCGATGGTGTGGTTACTCCGCTAGCTACCACTCTCTCTCTATTTTCACCTGTCTCCTCTTTTGACTGAGGTTTCCTGGTTTTCTGACACTTAGCAAAAAATTAGTTTTTTAAAGAAAAATCTCTTTTCAGATCACAGGCTATTAGGATGAACACGCGTGCAGTTACGTAGGCCGCGGCAGGCTCGAGTGTTTGGCAGTCATGGGTAAGGGAGGAAGCGGAACAGAGGCTGCATCCAGTCCCGTGGCTCCCCGTGCAGAGTCACCGTTTTAAGGCTGGTTGGAACAGGGTGGCTTTTACCCACACCGCGTGTTCCGCAGTGCAAATGTGCGTCAGCCACGTCACTCCTCTTGGTGCAGTACACACGTTCAGGTAGCGGGAGATAAAACAGCAATCAGAGCAGCACATTCACTTTAGAGGAAAAAAAAAACCAAACCCAACCAAAACAGAGCGATCAGGATATCCAAGAGAAAGTCTTATATCCTCCCAAAACCAGTGCAATGCACTAGCCCCAGTAAGAATGCAACAGTTAAATGGACAATTAACGGGTGTCTGGGACAAGGCAAGTCCCCATATTCAAGCAATCAGTTTACGCATAAGCCCAATTATTTGTTCACACATGGAAAATCACTAAAAAGGAAATGTAAATTCCGTTGACTGAAAAGAAGTGTAGGCTAATAAAGTCCTGAATATGCGTTGGGTAATGCTCTGTTGATTTTCTGAGATCAAGAGCGAGCTGTTGATCCCACAGAAGCTGATGCTCAGTACATCTTAAAACCAGTCTACTCATTAGGAGAAACCTAGACACAGAATCCTAACGGCAGGCATCCAGATTTGAAAATTTTGGGTGCAGTACATACCTTAATAGTAATTCTCAAACAAACCAACCCCAACAAACTCAACCACAAAAGTCATGGGATTTTTAAAACGACACTGGCTCCTAACTTAAGATATGCATTAGTTTGTAAAGTCTTTTTTGCACAGTTCATCAGTAGTTGATATGTACAGTACAAAGAACCACGGAGAAATAAAATCTTCAGTCTTTCAGAAGCTAACGCATATTTGATATAGATTAAGACACAATGTATCTGCCAATAAGAGGATGACATTTTTAGGAACTAGAGGGATTTTCTTCCCACAGATGCTAAATGATTGCACTGCTTTTTAACGCTTGATTTTCACTTTGAAGGAATAATAAATCTCTGATTCTGTTTTTTTTTTTAGAAAGCAAAGCGCTCCTACGCCCGTGGATTCAGGGTGTGGTATGAATGGCCCGAGTCAATCGATATCTGCGCAGAAATGTTTCATTTGGTAAGAAAACTTTCCAGGTGAATGTGTGTTCAGAAGCTGCTTATAAAAGTAGCTATTGGTAGAGACTGGAAGGAAGAGTGGAATTAAACAGGGAGGGACAGTGCTGTACCAAAATATATGAAGAAAAATTTAAAGCTTTTCAATTAAAAAAAAGGTATATATTCAACTCGCAGTCGATATAGGTGTGCATAACAGACAGAGCAGTTAGAAACAAGTACATTTACAAAGCTTTCTTTTGGTGGTTAATTTCTACCAGCATTTCTGAAGGTAACCTACTAAAATGATGACCCTGTTTATAATAAAGGCGCAAAATATTGCTCTGTAGCATATTCTGAAAATAATATAAAAATAATTTCTATATTACAATTTAAACTTGGCTTGTAAAATTCCAACATAATACAGCCTTAAGTCTACAAACAGAACATACTTACAAACACCTTTGTGTTGTTTTCCTCTCATTTTTAACAATAGAGTATTTTAGTCATATACACTGGAAATCAATGTGCAAATTAAGATAGCGAACAGTGTCTGTTACTGAATTAAAGTTGTACGCTATACACTGTGTGGTGATCCTCTGCGTAAGCTGCCGTACCCCAGAACAAATACTCTTCAAATACACTGACAGAGACTTAAAACACACCACGCTGAAAAGCCATCTACAGTCAGCATCGGTTATTTTGCCTCTCTGGCCCTGCGTTTATTTGGGATTATACTGGTTTCTACTAACATACGGGTTTTCAGCCGTGCAAAACATTCCCAGTGTTACGAAGACCTTACTCCCTAGCTCGCACTTTACTTTCACGCCCGGCTTGCAGTGTTTTGTGTGACCACGAAGCACCTGATTTAAGGCCCCCATTAGTAACGGTAATGGGATTCTGTCCACAGATTTTGGAGGACAGTGGATTTAGCCCAAAGAGGTCTAAGGCTTCCCTCTACTCCTCATGCCAAATTCTCAAGGATTCTCTCACTGGAAGAGTAACTTCAGGCGGCCTGAGGGGAACCAACACTGGCTAAAGGCTCAGGCCTGATCCCACCACCATCTACGCTTTTTCTTAACAGTTCGGTTTCTGAAAATAAGCAGCCTCCTTGGTGTGAGGGAGACCATCCGTAGCAGTGAAGCTAAGCACCAGTGTAACTGTTTGCAGAACCGGAGTCAGAGGGCAGGATTATGTCAGGTCTGTGCTGTGCATTTTGTGACATCTACACGTTCATCACCCGAGAAGTAGATGACCCTGAATACGCCTGTATGGACCAGGACTGCTATTGCCTCGGCAGACTGCCTTCCTCTGCAGTCAAACGGTGCGCAAATCCACGGGAAGCGTCTCTCCACAGTGCTTTCCGTACCGGCTAACACTGCTTACATCTGAGTTTAGCAGTTTTAGAAAGGACGACTCTGAAGACTTCACTTGGCCTATTCAAACTTATTAAGAAATAAGCAACACAAAACTGTCCAAGTGCAGCACCGTTCTCCCACTGATCCCTTTGACGTTACCTTTGACCTGGGAAGAAGGAACTAATTGCTGAAGAAAGCTGGGTCACACACTATATTTCCATTGCATTTATAAAGCTTAACAACCCATAACAACAAAAGGTTGATCAATTGTTTTTGAATCCAAAATATCTGAAGTTACTTTTGATAATCTACACCACCTTATTCTGAATGAGCTGCTTGTTAGCCATACACTACAACTGATTCCTGCATCTGAAAAAACGCTTGTAAAGTCTAGCAATAGTTTAACAACTCTTTTTAAAGCATTTTAAATGGAACTTTATATTAAAGTGTGACTGAAACCCATTATGTCTGACAGGGCTCCTCTGTTACAAACAGACCTTTGTATCAGAGTTTATGAACAAAATAAAAAATGGCATAATAGGTTTAAGCCTTTTTTTTAAATAAGAAAAATTGCACATTCACACATTAAAAAAAAAAAATCCAGCTTCCTCCAACCTAAATATCTCCTGGATTTATTCCGGGAAGGTGTAGCCTACCCAAGATTTAGTCTGTACTTTTGAAATCTGGACAACAGTGATAACTGTTGAATCACTACCAAGGACAGAGGGGAAAAAGCACATACAAATGTAAAAATATGCCTGTGTACCGCAGCCACGTGAGCAGAGGAACTGAACTAGGCCCTCCAAAACCAAACCTGATTTCTGTACACCTGGGACCACGGGGTAACTCTGCCGAGCTCTGGAAGGTACAGGGAGCACAGACCAGGCACAGGAGAGGCCTTGCTGGCCTGCGGGCTACGTGTGCTGTCAGCGTAAGGAACAGTAAACCAAAAGAGCAGCCAAAGGGTAGGCATTCAGTGCAACGGGAAAAACACATTTGAACCCGATTCCTTCTCACACCTACCTAGGGAATGACCCAGTTTCTTTCAGTGCTGGTGAATGCAACTCAGGAGCAGTTGGGAATTCTCTCTGAAAAAAAAAAAAATAGGTAGAAAATGTCCTCTTTTAGCTAGACTCTTCTTTCAATGGGACAACCACTTCTTCAGGAGGAGGCACTGCTTCTCTATTTGAACTGTTTAATACCAACTATAGTACCCCCTTTAGACAACTGCCAAATAGCTCTGAAATAAAAAAAATAAAAAAAAAAAAATCACTCTTACTTATCCAGAAAAAAAGGACAACTACTAGGAAAAGGTGGGTGGATTTTAACTGGCAAATTGCTTTGTAGGCCTGCAACTTCTTTTCAATGTCAAATGTTACAGTATAAGAGAACGGTGGGATATTGGAGGAGAGTTCTAAAAGAAAACAGCAATATTAAGGAAATTATTCAAAGAGTTACCAATAAAAGGATTCTGAGGAAACAGGCACAACTAAAAAGTGTTCTGTTGGTATTTCATACAAGAGACATTTTCAAATGAACAATCCAGTAGTGGTAAATATTTATGGAAATATCTGAGTGACTTGAGGATGGCAGCGAACACTGAAGTTTGGTTTCCTACAAAGACAAGCCTGTTATTCAGAAGACCAACTGATTTTTCAAAATAATCTAACACATAGGTACAGTCTGTTCAATAATTTAGAACAGAGCCATTTATCTAAACATTGATGCTTGTTTTAGCATCATCTGCAATCACAGATTTCCCTGGCAATAAGAACTGGCACGTAGTCACAACAGTTAAACCAAGAAAGGACGCCACTTACCAGCGTACCCAGCTGGAGACACGGCCTTCAGAACGTGCTTACCTCAAGGACAGAAATCATATGGCCTTTTAAGCTCTCCTTATACATACCAATAATTCTCTTTTGGGACAGAATGCAAATTCAGTGACATGCAGCATACAGCAAAAAAAAAAAATACAAAGTACAGGTCTGGATTAATGGAACAGCTAACATGGCAAAGACCATGACTTTTCAGGAGGGGCTAATGGAGTTGTTTTGAAACTATTCCGTACACCTCCTGTTCAGCAGAAAACCTAAACGTGGCCAATTTTAAATATGTGCTCAGTCCCACAGATTTCACTGGGGCATTAGCAAAAGCCTATGTACCTTTCCTGAAAGCCAGTACAGGTCAGCATAAGCTTGTGTATCTGGTTTCACTGCCTGCTTTATGCTTGGCTTCAAGGCTAACTAGGATTAACTACGTGCAAGTGAAATGGTGCCACCCATGTCAAGAGTAACAACTGGGGTACAGCAGAAAAGAATCAGAAACAAAGACTCTTCGGCAAAGAATCTTTCCTGTGTGGGCCAGAAAAGAGCTAGTCCATAATGAGCAAGGAAGAACTCAAGTTCTGCAGCCTTTAGGTGACAGAATAAGCAGGCTGGAAGGCTGTAATTCACCTATTTCTGGAAAATTAGCTCTTTTTAAAAATAGAAAATGTAAGCAGACGGTAAATGAGCCAGAGCTTACAAGTCAACAACACTACATTACGCCAGTTGACGGTGGAGGGGTGCAAAACCAGCAAGCAATATATTCAAGAAAAGTTCCTAATGTCATTCATCTATTTTAACAGTATTTGTGGTGTCTGCTTTCCAGAAATGTTTCTATGAGCAAAGGTTTATTTTCAGAAGTATTGCAAACACGTAAATATTTGGATATTGCACTTGTGCAAATCTGTGCTAGGAGATGGGAGGTATTTTATAGCCGTCTTGGAACCTCCTGGCAGGTACGTAACTTGCTCTAGAAGACTCAAAAACAGGTGGAGCCAACAGTCTTCAAGAAAGGCTCAGAAGTAGTTATGTCTGCAGTAACTATCACTTGATAATGTTGAGAAAGGAACAAATAAATGATTAAATTCATGCAACGGCTAAGGGACTGAATGGATGCAGTACGTTTGTTTTGACAAGCAGTTCATTCAGCTCTAAAATGATGCTAAATTTTCTAGCAGGTAATCAAATTTTTCAAATCTAGTAAAATTTTTGCATTTTTATTTTATTTTAACATTCCCCTTAATTTTAACAGCAATGAAAATACTGCTGAAATTCATGTGCCCAAAACTACACTACGTGGGGGGTTTGTGTGATGTGAAGTCTTGCAAGTCATAACGTATTTTTTATCAAACCTGTTTAAAAATCCAGTACAAATAAAAGTCTACTTTTTAAATGGAAACAGAAATAACTGGTAAGAACTTAAAACTGGGAAGAGCTACAGCCCTCATGAATTCAGACCTTTCACTCTCATTTTCCGGAATCATTCAAGTTCAGACCGAAGTGAGTACAAACATCAGTAGTAACACAATATGCTGCCATGTTAAAAATGTGCAGTATGCAAAATCCCTACTCTCCTGAAAAAAAAGGCTATGAAAAATTTAGGTTCTACTGAGGAAAAAATACTCTCATAACAGCTATAGAATTTCAAACGTCTACAAGGCAGATACTACCCTACCGCAACACCACATCTCCAGTATTGACTTCCCCCTACCCGTCTACTACCTGAGTGATGTCAGTGTAAATTCAGGCACCATTAGTAAATTTTTGACCAAACATATACACAGCACTGACAAAGGCGTAAACAACCCTTCCGCCTACCAGTACATGTAAAAAAGACACTGACAAAATGGAAAATAATATTTTTTTTTTTATGATAAATTAATCCTATTATTTCCCGGAAAAGCGAAGAGCTAGACACTATTTACTCATCAATCCTTTATTCTTTTTTTAAGGATTCCTTTTACTGCAATTCAACACTGTTTACTTTGTAAGTAAGAAAATGGTAAAACTAAGTAGTCACGGAAGAATCCTCAATGCCTGTGTCCCTTGCTGTCCCTCTCCCTGCGCTTCAACTCCTCTTTGTAGCAGTATGAACAGTAATTTTCAGTCTCGGGGCGCCCATAAAAGGAACAGTTCTCCTTCTTACAGCGGTTCTGCTGGATGGAATATATTGGGCAAACTGTGCTTCTGCCTTGATTTTTATCATTGTTCAACCAGGTCTGAGGAGCGTCCTCATCTGCGTATTCTAAGCAGTCTCTGATGTCACCAGTGTTGAATCCATTGGTGTAGGTCTGAGACTTGTGTTCCGTAGGCATGGCGTAGCTCAGCGACTCCACCGTGTTCACTGTGCGGATACCGGATATCCGGGCTGGGCTATAGCTCTGAGAAGACAGCGATCTGTTTTGCTGGGGATAGGTGGCACAGGTTTTTAAGGTGCCAACCACTGGCTTGTAGGTATCATCTTGGAAGCTCGATGGCTTGGCGTTGACGTCATGCAAATGGATGACACTTTGCCTCTGAACAGGGGGCGTATGGCTATAGTGGGCAGATACCGGGATGGGTCCGCTTCTCTTAGCACCGTTACTAGGTGAAGAAAATGACCCGGGAGTGGGACTAGTGCGATCTTTAAATTTTAAAACCAGCTGAGTTGTATGGCTTTGAGGCAAGACGGGTGATGCCCTATCCTGAGGAGATGTTTCTAATTTTTCTTTTGAATATGCTTCTGGTTCCAGTTTCCTACTGGATGACCCATTCAGTGCAGCCTTTTTCTCAGCATCCTTTCTCTTCTGTTCCTGTTCCGCATTGAAACGCTCCTGTGCGCTGGTCAGGTAATAGCCTATCATCTCCTCATGGAACTGATGCCTATGACTGGTCAAAAGAAGGCCAGCAAAAATAAACTTTCTTTCACCCTGCATGGCAGCTCTCAAAATATTTAGGCTGAGTTTCACATCAGTGCTGTACTTCCATGGGTCAGCCTGCTTGTCAGAGAAGGACTTGGTGTTCGTCTTTTCAGTGGGCGAGTTGCTAGCTCTGTCAGTCGGCGATGGAGTGGTCTTTTCAGATGGAGAAGTGCTCGCAGACTGTCCAGATTCCTCTTTGCTCCCTTTTCGGGACTTAGACTTCTTCTCTTTGACCTTCTCTACCGTGTCACCGTTTTTTCCATTCCCTGAATTGGCTCTGCTCATTTTGCCGTGCACCAGGCCTCCAAGACCACCCATATTCTTTTTCAGTTTAATTCCCAGGGTTTTACTGAGGCTTCCTATTTTATTGGCAACCGAATCCGTCCTGTTTTTGTCTTTATCTTTCCTCTGTTTGTCCTTTTCTTTTTCTTTACTGTTTTTGCCATTATTGCCGTTGGAATTACTACAGATGGAATCTCGGTCCGAATCCATGGAGTCAGCCAGAGACTGAACGTCCTCCCCAGCTGACGCTGTAGGGGATTCTGGTTGAGCCAAAGGGGCCTGCTATGGAAAAGTAATGATAATTAGATACAGCAGAGTCGGTTTCATGCAGGGACTTGGGGCAACCCCCCACCCAATCCAGTATAGATTTTGACATTGATTTTAAATGAGCGTAGAGGGGCTGCAGCACACAAACCTGTACGTAGCTATATTTCAAAACTCATTATGTTCAAAACCCACCTGATATAAATTGATTTCTGCATTGTTGCGGTCTCCGGTGCATGAAAATCAAAGGTATGATGCACCAGAGCTGAACATCATGCCTGGAATATTAAACATTAAACTTGTGGAAGCAGACTGAGGAGTACAATGAGGTGTATTCATCCTTATTGGAAATACAATGCAGGCAAAACTGGTGTCAGAATCTGAGGTCCAGGTTCTATTTTAGGTAAGGTGATAAAACATCTTTCTTGAAAATGCAGTAATGAGGATCCTAGGATACTTTAAAATGTGTGTCTGTTCATTTACTCCTGCAAAATTTAGTTTTGCTTTCACGCATCACAAAGCTAAAATCTGCTAGAGGTAAATATGAAACATTTAACTAACCATACTGCTTTATAGAAAAAAAATAATTAAATAAAAGCTGTGGAGATGTGTATACTTCCAGTATAGAAATGCATGCCTGTTTCTTCTCCTTGGGTACTTAAATGTCCTCTCTCTCTCCGGAATCCCTGAGCACCCCAGCACCCAGCTGGGAGCAGAGCTGTTGTCTCCACTTGGCAGAGGAAACGAGTGCTGAAGTGACCCGACCATGCTCACGTGCCAAGAGTGAAGCAGGGAGAGGTAACCCAGGTCCCACAAGTTTCAGGCTCACAGCTCACATCCACAGGACCATTTTGCCTCTCCTTTTTCTGATGTGGTAGCTACCAGTGTAGAAACTGTGGAAAAATGGGGTTTTTTTCCCCTCTTGCAGCTTGTTAAATGCTTTCTCCTTTTGTGTTCTGTTCCTCCTTTCAAATCCCATCTGTGTAGGCTAAATCACCTCCATCCTCTCCTAGCAACCTTTTGCCTCCAGACTAACCCCTCAATCTATTCAACGCTATTTGCAGAGGAATTTGCAGCTGACTAGGTGCCAGCTGGGCTCGGTTCTAAAACAGCTTTCTGAAAGAACCAGGCTCCGGTTCAGCGCCAGCCTGCAGCCTTTAGTCAGCCGCTCTGAACTGGGAGCTGTCCAGGGGTGCAAATGTATTCTCAGAAAGCGAAAGGACTTGGGACTGGTGACCTAACAGCAGCATTAGGAGAGCAAGCCAAAGTCCTGAGAAAACAAGGGGGAAAAAGGTCTATTTTAAGGTTTTTCTGAACTACATGGGCTACTGAAAGAAGTTACAGAAAGATTAAGGTAGAAATTACATTTCAGAACAGAGAATGAGTTGCAAAAATATACCAGCAACTGTGTTATTGAAACAAATGCTATTAAAACTCCTGGCTGCTAGGAGACGTGGATGTTTCCAGGAGCTGGCCAGTCCAGGCAGCCTACCCTACACAACACCCCGTCGTGCCACGTGTCTTGTCTTGGTTAGACCGAGGGGGAGGTTTACCTTACCCGTGTCTCAGACGGTATGCGTATCCACGTTACATTCATATAGCTGTGTAGAAGATTAAGCTTTGCCTCAAGAGACAGAATCAAACTAAGGGTGAAAAAAAGAAAGGAACAGTCAAACAGCCTGAAAGAAAAAGCAGTACTTCTGAACAAGGAGAGACGTAACAGCAGCCTGAATTGTGACCATCAGCTGGATACCCACCCATGCCTTCTCCCATGTAACCAGAGAAGAGGAACAAAGCCCTCTCTGTTAGAAGTTCTCCCCGTGCTTCAATCAGGTACGGCTCAAGACATTTTACTACTTAACACTAACATTACAGAAAGGTCTTACTTGGCCAGTCTGGTGTTATCATTGTCATCTTTTCCCCACTCCCAGTCTTTCCCAGGATCGACCGCAAAGTGCAAAGGCAGTAACTTGTGTTCAGAGTCAGTCAGGGGGATCACCGCTGAAGTAGAGAAGAAACAAGGATTGGGGTGGGAGGGGAACAAAAACAACAACAAAAAAGATTTATCTGTGAAAAGCAGCATAACTGGTCAAAGAACAAGGGCAGAATCCGAGTGCGCTGCAGAACTGTCTCATCCAGAGCACCACAAGTGATTTATACTGGGCTCCATGTCCCTGTTTTGGTGTTTGTGCAATAGAAGAGGAGACGGAGAGGTTAATACGCTGATTGCTCCTGGAGTGACAGACAGTCACCTGTGGAGGAGGGGTGACCTCTGGGAGGACAATATTGCCATGTTGTAATGCACAATCAACATTTCCTGGAGACAGACCATTAGAACAGCAGAAAGCAGTTAAAAGTTGAAATACTCCTGTCTGTCTCACGCAGATGCATATACTTGTTAATTATTTTGTGTTTTCAGTTTAGTACCTTTTTGTTTTCCACTGACAAAGAAACAGAAATATATTGAGAAGAGCATTCAGAAACAAAGCAGAACACAGTTACAGGGATTTTGGATGCACACTGTGAATTAATGTAATTGAGGAGCATAGATGGACATGTGCATGGGTTAAGAGGTCAGTCTGAGGCCCAGCTTGAGCGTAGCGAAAAGAGCATTACTGCTGTTACAGCCCAGCACGACTGCCTAGCTGGTCTGTCCTTCCCTCCCTCTGCTAGGGCTCTGCCTTCAGACACACCTCTTAATGACTCCGCTTTATACCCAGCACGCAGGGACCGCGCTCTGATTTTACTGAGTGTCTGTCATTCATCACCAGCAAGAAACCAAGAGAAAACCACTGTCAGCTTTAATTAAAACCAGCAATTTGCTTCCATTTCATTAAGAAAAAAAGTAAAAGCTGTTGAGGGACTGGGTAGGGTCCTCAGCATGGTGCAGGTCACGGCTGCTTCTCTGACAACCAATCAAGAAATTTAATTTTCTGTGCTAGAAACCTTAAGGACTTTGCCTGGTTATTCATTCCAGCAAAGCCAGGGGGCAAAAAGACCTGAAGAAATCACCCAAACATCATGGCATGGAATTACTGAAAATTTATTGCTGTTATTTGTTATATGCTGTTTATAACCTTTTCTGCAGTTCAGAAAACTTACATTGTCAAAAGAAAGGTGCAGGAAATTTAATCTGCATTTTAGATTAACACGGTGAAGTCAGTATTTGGTTCAGACAGTTTGAACAACTGCAGAAAGTGTGTGTGCATGTATCCATCTTTGCAGACTGGAAATGAAAAAGTCAAACCTCTACAAATTTTATGGAAACGCTGCCCCCTACTGCTTATAGTAGGTAATTCTTGAAATATTTTCCCCAATACTAACTGCAATGTAGTACACAGCTGGAGAGTAATCAACTTTAGCTGCAGATATTGTTGTAAGATGCAAGCACAGAAGTTAATATTGTAAGAGAATTTAGCTCCTTACGAAACTCAATGTGAGTAAGTAGCAGAAAGTCTAACACTACAGTTCAAAATACACTGTAAAGACAGTTCTGAAGCACAAGAACTTAAGAGATGTACAGCAGAGGTAAACAAGCGAATACACTTTTTAGCACTTCTTGGTGTAATACGAGGGCTTCCCCTGCTGCATTCAGTGGAATTATTGCAAGAGAGGGGCTGGAATATCTGAGAACACGATTAACCGATCATGCTTCCCAAGGAAAACACAGATTCTGCCAATTAACTGAATTACTAACAGTACTGACTGGAGTTACAACCGACCTTACAGTGCACTAGTTCAAACTTTTAAAGGAAGAAGGTAAGTTTACAACACACCATTTCCACTTCTGGTAGCACCTGACCTTGCAGGTACAGCCTGGTGGAGAACTGGGAGCGTGGTCCCGAGGCAGCTGGTGTTGGGAAGCCTGGAGCAAAGAACTGCCAGAGTAGCGAATCGGTCTCTTTGGGGTCTAAACCGCAAAAAGTTAATTTGAGTTTCTTTTCTAAGGATCGCTTGAAACTAACTAGTTTCCACATAGTTCCCTAAAGAGTCATTTTTATAAACAAATTTTCAAGGAATCCTTTTTAAAGCTGGCTGTTTCTACTGATACTGAAAATACACCTATTAAAATGTTTAGTGATACTCAATTTTATTAAAATCTTAATACCCAAGTACAAACCAAAGCTTAGCTAATTGCCTATAGCATCTGACTGTTGTCTTAACCAATGTACGCATTATGACACGTTCTGTCCCCATCTTCACCTAGAAATCTGTTAACTATTGTTTTTCAAACTCTGAGTTGAATGGAAACTGTATACTCATTCTAAGGGATAGTCTGATGTTGGCATGGAGCACTACCATCTTCATGCAAAAAGTATCTGCTAAAGTAATGGAGTTTTAAAATTCTGTCTTCACTGCAAGAGATTTCCTCTGGGAATTCTGCTTGGTAGTCAGGGTTTCTTGCAGGATTTCCCCTTGTTCCTGGCAGAAAAGTATTTTAATGTTAGGACTCCAAGCAGGATCCATCATGTTCATTTCTAAAGCAAACCCAACAGACCGTAGCATCTTCCTGCTGCCCAGCCACATCAGAGAATTTGTAACTTTTGTGCCTAGTTTGGTTACACTTGGTTTTGGATGCTCTCTGGCTGAAACCACACCATTTGAAACACAGTCTGCAGGTCCTAATGCGGAGAGATGGGATACATCCAGCGTAACAGCAGCAGTTCCACCCACAGCAGAGCTTTAAGACACAGTGAGGAGCCTCACACCACTTCCTCAGGTGTGACCATCAGAACACTGGCTGTGTGCTGGTAAAAAGACAACACATCAAAACGTGTTCTAAATCCTCTCCAGATGAGAGGATGTTAGCATGTTTTCTCTCTTTATATACATTTATAGTAGTGCTCAAAATGATCTGCTAAACAACCCATGTCAAAGCAGAACTTCAGGCATTCACATCAGCTACAAATACCGTCACTAGAAGTTATGAAGGGCCTGGCTATCGGAGATGCTCCTTTTAAGAAGCTGTAGCTCTAAGCTCCCAGCAGCTCCTGACAGTTCAAAACCTGGCCACGTCCTGTGGCACCTGTGCCGCTGTTTTCTGGCTCTTACAACTGTGGCTCTGACTTCCTCTGTGCCAAAGCTGCCCACATCTCGACGCTGACAAGGTACAAACCCCAGGCATTATTAGAGCATCCTGTGCCAATCCATTTCCCGTCACAGCATTTGCAGAACAATAGCGATGCTGTGCTAGCGGTTAGCCCGCTGCAGTCTCTAACAGCAACCAGCCTGGCAGCTGAAAGCTGAAGCATTCCCTTCATCCCAGCCTTAATGCCAAGCGCTCTTCTGCTGCTCCATGGAATTGAAGCCTGTGTATTTAAGGCTCTGCAGTAAAACATGTAAAATTGGATCATACAAGACGAATGCTGTTTGATCCAACAGCCGGTGTAATTAACCTGGAAGAACTGATACGTGAACAAAGCCAATATTTAACGTTACGGATGCTGTGCTGGGTATTTGGTAGCTTTTTCTGTCCCAGCACCTTTCCTGTGCAACTATAGCTGTAGGAAAAACAGAAAAACAGTTTCTAACCACAAGAAGTATATTTAACATTACTGCTAGCACTTGTGGGAGAAATCAAACATGTGACCTTGTTGCCAAACCCAGGATCCTGCAGCGTGTAATTAACAGGAACACAGGGCTTGCACTATTAGGAATATTTCAGTAGGTGGCACCAAGGTGTATCCCTGAGTAACACATGCTGAGAGGCAGGCGCAGAGCAGCTGGACGGCAGTTTCCCCCACTACCTTTTGTCAATCCTGTCACTTAGAGGTGCCAGAACAGCAAAAGGTTTGGTTGGTGGTGGTTACCCCATCTGCAAAGCTATTGCAGCGACAGTTAAGTTCTGTGCATTCAATCCAATTATTTATGCACACAGGCTCTTTAAGACCTGTGATAGTCAAGTATTGTATGAAGGCAGATAGACGTGCCTGAAATAAATGAGGTCAGTCTACTGATACTATTCTGATCCCAACTGTTAGAAAGGAAGAAATGGAGTCTGCCTACTCCAGAAATTGTTTTCTTTCACCACCAACAGAACTCAGATCTAAAAAGGACAAAGGTCAACAACATGGAGGTATGCCCTAAAACAAGACAACTCCACACTTTGTAACACAGACACACTTGCAGGAGCTGGTAAATTAACAGCACACTCATCAGCAATCACCAGGGAAACAGTATCCTTGAAAAGGCTCTCCAAAACTCTGAATTCATCTCACATTACTGCATTAAAAGGGTATGGATTTGCTTTCCGACTTTAATTTCTCACAGGATGCTTCACATCATACATCAGCATACTCCTCTGGAAGGGTTCCTGTGTGAAAAGCATTTTCCTAAGGGCTGCTCTTCTACCAATGAGGGCTGGAAGGCAGCTGCCATGTCCCAGTGTAGAATGCAGCGGCCAGACCTAGTGCCAAGCATCTACCTACAAGAGCTAAGTGCCACTGAAGGCTGAGTAGCTGGACTGGACTGATTTTCCCATTGAATAGCTGACATCTAGATCAACCTTTTTTTTCCAGTAGCGTCCTACGATTCTGTCTCCTCTTCACCAGCACGAAGCTTGCCAATACCACGTGCAACCCTTTCTAGAGAGTGTTCCCCATCTCACACAACCTCACGAGAAAAAATCTCTGCTCCTTCCAAGAGGATGATTTAACTAGATATCAAATTCTTGCATGAGCAACCTGATCTGGTTGGAGATGTCCCTGCTCCTCGCAGGGGGGTTGGACTGGGTGGGCTTTGAAGGTCCTTCCAACTCTAACCATTCTATGATTCTACGATTCTATGAAGGTGTCTACAACAAAATCTGTTGTTCAAGAGCTTCTTTTGTCCTTTGCAACATTTTAATGTCTTTCTCTCTACTTTGCACAGCTGCAGCACGCTGAAATGCTGAATAGCATAGAAAATACCTAATACATCCGAAATCAGACGAAACGCATGAAGTCAGATGGTTAGGGAATTAAATGAAGGATACTTAGTTACCTCTAAGCTACTCTCCAGGAAGGAGGACTGAATGAAATTCACTCAGGAGATCTCAACAACTGGCACACATCCCACATTTACTATACAGGTATATGCATTCATAAGGGATTTAAAACACACTGCAGTGTCATCAGGGAAAAAAATGGGTAAGTCATACCTAACAGCAAAACTCCACTGAATTTTTGTAAAGCCTCACCATGGTTTTGGCAAAACACTTCTCCCTTCCCCACAAAAGGAGCAAAGACAGATAGGAGTTAATCTCACAGCTTTCTAATATTAAGCACACAGGTGTTCCAAGTAAGGGCAGTTACAGCTAGCTCCTAGGCTACTGGTGCAGGAACAAATCCAGTCCTGAAGCTCTTGTCACCCCAATCCCACATCCAGGAATCTCAAACTTGACACAGAAATATCTGATCAGACTTTGTTGTCACTGTTCTGAAGTAAAACAGAAGATAGCAAGATGATAAGATAAAAACATTTCAACTAAATGCTTTTAAATGAGAAAAGTGCATTTAGTACACCAGAAGAGAGATTCTTCTATTACATGAATTGTCAATAGTAATCTGACTCACACTTAATCTTCTAAACACTTTACTAACCCAAATTAACAGACACCTTCCTTAAAGAACCCAGAGGCACCTTAGGCAGCTATGATTATACCTATTCACACACATGGAACTGACAGAAGAGGTTCAAGTGCCAAAGACAGGTAAGTCATAGCCCAGGGATTGAGACTGAAGAGTTCTTGGCTCCCAGTCTTGTGATGAGACCACTTAGACTGCTAAGAACACAGGAATAAAATTTACTGGATATTGTTTCCTTTGTGACAAATACACTTACGGGTAGAAGAAAGTACTTTGTGCATTGTATTCCATATACACCTTGGCTTGCTGTGTTTATAGCGTACCTTGTTCTCTCTGTTGATCTTTTTGTTCCATGGAAACAAGAGCAGAGAAATGGGCCTGATCGTAGGCTAGCACGAGAGGTGAGCAATGGCATCTGTTAGGTAGAACTTCAAGTGGCAAATAAATTCCACCAAATGGTATAGGTGCAAATGCTGCAAAGAAAAATGAGATTTTTTTAACAACTATGTCAAAGAACAGAAAATAACATTGGTTCTATTGTATGTAACAACTGTGCAACAACATTTTTAGAGCTCCAGGAGAGCAGCGTAGAGTAACCAATGCAGAAACCGGTCACAACAACAGGTAAGATTTTGTTATGAAAATGTCAGAAAATATACTAAGAACATTAATGAAATCATTTTGCTCTTATATGTATTTTCTTTGCTCTAATTGTTTACTAGTAAAGATATTAAGGTCTTACAACAAAATCTTGATGACTCTCACACATGTATGGAGATTTGTACCTTCCTGTAATCCTTCTAGTTAGAAGGATATTTTCTAATTATGAGCAATAAATACACGATCACTTCTCTTGGTAGCATACTCTGCTCATTAACAGATTTCTGTAAGAAACATTACAACTATGTTTATAGTCCATGTACACATGCCATCACACACATCATATGTATGAATGTGTATATGTATGCATATATAATAATGATAAGGAAGGACTACAAAAAATCTACCAAGTAGAATTCAAATGGGATGCTGCATCTGAAAGGGAAAAGCTCTCTCCTGTGAAAGATTCTACACTTGTTTAGATATAATTACAGGAAACAGCAACTTCGAGCAGGAAAACTCTCTCAACATGTTTGCTTCTGACCAATTATTTTTCCTTTTGCATTGCAAATACGAACCCTTATTGCTGAAATATTTCCCAAACAAGCCTAAGGAAAAAGTAAACTCAAACAATTCACTGTTTTTATGAGAGACTTTCTTTGAAGAGGTCTCCTGTGTCCAGACTTTGAGACCGAGAACAGTATTGGTTTTGAGGCATAAATCTACATTTTGGTGAGTCTGTCCAAATTTGACCAAGTTAGTCAAATATGTGGAGGGAGGGCAATTTGGGATGGGCAAATGAAGCAATAATGATCAAGTCTGTCGGAGCCGATAGCAATCATACAACCATTACTTGTAGTTCACAACTTGAATGGAAACTGAAATTACCCAGCATCTTCCTGGGGAATTCAATTTCTGTAAACTCCATCACGTGTTTACCATTCCCCTTCAGTTAAACAACACACTATCATTAATTAGTATTCTGTTAGTTCATGGTAAAAAGTGAGAGATTAATTGAATCATTCTAGTCCTGCTCAGAGAGCTGTCCGGCTGGCTCCACATATGGATCTAACATCCGTGTGCTCACGGATGCAAACTGAATAAAACATTCTGGAAACCTTTGAATGAGAGGCTGCAAAGGAGTTAAAAACAAAAAGCCAAGATACACACACTCAAAATTCATTTTTTCAAACTCAGATTAATTGTTTTATGCAAAGTTTTAAAGGGCACCAAAATAATACAGCAAAATTAGAACCTTGTTAACCTAGACCAGTAAGAAATGCATTGTGTTCCGTAATTTGGTGATTATTAAGTTAATACTAAATACCTAGGATAAACAGATTTTCAGTGAGACTTACATAATTATCCTGTAGTTTTTTACTTTTATCTAATAGAAATGGATTGAGTATCATTCTGCTCTTTTTTTTTTCCTTCAGAAAAAGGCAGTGGCTATCCCATAAATACTCAGGTAAGTTACAGCTGGGTCTTTTGTTTGTGCTGGTTTACAATCGATTCAATCTAAATAGGTGAATAAATTTCTAATTAAAAACTCTTACCTTCTCCCCCTGAGTCTCGTAACATTGTGTCTGCTACTACAACAATAGGTCTTCTCAAAATGTGAGCTAAGACAAAAACGTGGAACTCTTCTAAGCTCTCATACACTGGATCTTCTGAATTATCAACTCTGGAAGACACAGCATTGAAACTTTTTGAAACAACTTGAACCAACCATTGAAACTTAAGTGAGCCAACACATCGCAGCAGCTATTTCTTCCTCCCAGTCACTCATATTCCCACTCCTCTGAACACGTATTCCAGTTACTGAAATAGGCAATATAAGAAATTGGCAAGGAAAAAATATTTTTGGAAATAAAATAATAGCAACAGAGAAAATGTTTTCACTTGCAGACTCCACACTAGTTTAGCAGTCAACCAGATGCTGTACTTTCTGATATTGTCTGGTAGCCTAATGGGAATTAAATGCAATTCTTAGCCAAGCTCCTGATGCAAATCTGCTTTTGTCACAAACATCGTAATTTCATGTGACACCCTTAGCACATAGACTCTATAATGAAAGGACAGTGTGTTTCTAGTCCCTCTAAACAAAACATGGGCGAGTTTACCTTGGCAATGTAAGAAACACTGATGTCAGCTTGAGCAGGAAGAACTTAACTTATAAAGTTGTCAAAGCTGTCAACTTTTCTTTGATTATTACCAAACTTTTTTTTTTTTTTTTTTTTTTCCCGAGGTGGGGATGGGTACCTGTGTAAGGAACTGGAGATTCATTTTCCTATTAGATTTTCCAGTAAGATGAATTTCACCTACTTTCAGACATCTAAGATTAGAAGTATAAGCATTTCACCTTGACTGCCTCTACAGATAAAAAAAAGAAAGGCACATCTGGAAGTAGGATCATCCTCTCAAGCATTTGCCCAAAGCTGAGATGAAAATTCTCATTTCTCTTTACAGAATACAGAAGGAACCTAGATCAAGATGGACAAATAGATTTGGTAAGTTGTTTTAAATGTTCTCTTTTACCAAAAAGCTTACAAAATGCACACTTAAACGTTCCATGGCTTAAACCTTTTGACAGCAGGAAGAGAGAAACTATGTTAGAACATGTGCTACTAACTTCTAGGGATATGCTGCTGATCACTAAATGCAACGGGGTACTTTTCACTCAAAAAATGTAAGTCTGAAAACCTGACTTAAAAGAATAAAACCTTCGTACAGGTCTGATGGCATCCCTGGAACTCGACATTAAAATCTTTCGTCCCAACCTAGAAGCCCAGCAGGATGGAAGTGATTAACAGTAGGCTGATGCAGGACAAATTCTCTGATCAAGCAGTGAGACACCTCTCCTTCACTCAATCCCTCTTCCCGTTACCCAAACTCATCAGGAAATTTTGTTGATGTTCAAACTAAATTCGCTATTTTCTAATTTCCTCTCATATTCCTTACTGAATTCTTCTCCACTGTTGGCTGTGACAGCGTTTCAACATTTGCAGTCCATTATGTCACCCTCAGAGTAATTCGTTACCCAGAAGGAAGACAGAAGAATAATTGTTTTGGCAGGAGAATATGCTACAAAGATTTCCAGCTATTTTCTCATGTTAGTATTTCCAGACTATCAGTCCTAAAGTTTGTCTTCAAATCCTCTAATTATTCCTCATCTCGTAGTTGATGAGGTTTCTAGAAGCTTATTCCAGATGCAGCTGTACCACAAGGACCTTTATCCCTTTGGTCAGCTGGTGTCAAGCGTGACCACATAGGACATAAAAAAAATTTAATATCTCTAAGGAGGAAGACTTCACAGCCTCTCTGGGAAACCTTTTCAGTGTTCAATTTTATTTCATCATTGCCAGTAAATCATGTGGGCCATCTTATTCATCTTATTTCAGTGCCACTGCTGAGGATTCAGTACAAATTTTCCTAAAGATTAATGAGAATGAAAAATCATCATTAACACGTATCCATAGCAACTTGCCACATCCTTTGATCCACTTATCATTACACTTTTTTTCATGGACCTTTATTTATGTTAACTACATGACCATGAAAGTTGTGGACAAAATAGTTTTGTCACTATAACATGGAAGCAAAGGAAATGTAAGGAAATGAAATGAAATCCTCTGTTCATGCAAAGTTAATTTTAAATAATGAAATCCACATATATAAGAGCATATAAATCTGCACTGCGGAATTTTCAAAGCATATAATAGAGAAAACCTACATCAACTTTCCCTAGATTATTTTGGTTTGAATGTTGTTTTGTATTTAACTGTGTGGAATGCATGCTTTTGTCTAAAATATCTTCTGTGGCATGTGAGATTCAACCATCTGTCAAGTAGGAAATGTCCTGAATTCAACAAAAACTTGTTAAATAAGGAACAACTCAACCACTACATAGTTACTAGTACTTAATTTTAATATGACATAATTTTGATCTCTCCTTCGCCTTGAGTTTTATCTCTTCTTTAGAGTCTCTGGGATATGCACTGTTTCCAGATCGGAAGGGCTGTCTAAACGAGCATATTTGAATCGCCACGGCAATTTGATTATTTCCAGGCTGCATTTGGCTTAAGTACAACTTACATCAACCAAAAATAGGCCAGAGGAAAACATCTATTAGCCATCAGAAACTTCAGCTAATAAGGAAATGAACCTTTTTCTACCTGCACCCTGTATTTGCTGCATATACTGAGCAGTTAAAAAGGAACAGCACTCCTATAACAGACAACCAGATCAACTAAAAATAGTTTTAAAGCAATGTTTTCATTACATGATCTAAACTGAATTCTCTACAAGATGAGGGGCTTTGATGGACTCAGTAGTTTTGTATGAAGAACTGTACGTTGAAATACTCTGAATACCTAACCAAATCCAAAACCTCAGAGAATACATGCATGAGAGGCACATCCTGTTTAAATGTTCTGGTTTTCTGCCAGTAATAAAACTCTGATGACACATGGGAAGATTACAGCAATATTCCCTCCCTCCTTCCCCATTTAAATATCACTTCACTTTATTAATAAGACAGCGCCAACAGCATATGAGACAGCTAGCTAGAAGGTGACAGTTAATACTAAGTAAAAACATCATCCACCGGCACAATCTGCGTTAGCTCACGTCACCACACAACACAACATCTAGCTTCCAGCTCTACTAGGTTTCCAAGAAATGAACAACGACAGCGATATTCAGTCTAGCACTAGGATGGGCTTTGAAATCTCTGACCAACAGTGGTCTGCAAAATGAAGGAATGGGTTGGAATTGTCTCTGTAGCAGGATTGCAATAGTTAGGTTCTTAAAAAACAACCCAAAACAATTCAGTACCCCAGCTCGGCTTGTACATGGTGACAAATGAACCAATTATGTTAAACTGAAATTTATTTTTTACATTTACTGAAAGATGTGCAAATCTGTTTCAAAACAAGAATCTGCTTCATAGTTAATTAGCGTGCTCTGCTTTAGTGCTTCAGGGATTTTACACGTTGGAAACAAGAACTTAAGAACCAGGTTTTGCTGTGTTCCCTTTATCTTTTTTTCCAACTTCCAAGTCTCTGAACAAGAATGCTCTCAAAGAAGAAATCTCTGGAGATTTAGTGACAATTGCTGATCTCCTTTGCATGTAGTTCGCTCTGAAAAGTAACTAAAAGGCACTTGCAGGTGAATGAGGTAGCATAATTCCAGACTCAGGCTTGTCACTGAATTCTTTTGAAACAGATACAACTTCTGATGCTTTAGCTAATTCTGACACCAAAGAGAGTGTCTCATCTAGAATTCAAAGTCTAATTTACAAGCTTTCTTAATAAGTACCTACCTAGAGAGCATAATATACCCCATCTCAAAAATTCTATTTTGATGTTCCTTTTCCTTCTCAAGGGCTCTACTTTGAACCTGGGTACATTAAACTGAGAAAATAATTCATTCGGTCACATTCATTCTGTCTTTGGAAAGACTGTAAAGAGAAATACATATTCACATGTTTAAGAGGCTAAGTTTCTTGCCCGATTCCTCTTTCGCTATTTTAAAGGAAAAATTACCTGTGGTTTATTTATCCTTACTTTGCTTTGATTTGCAAAAAGATAAATGCAAACCATGATGAGAACATTCACATAAATTTAAGTTAATTCTTTATGAAAGAGTGATAGTCTCTGTTTAAGTATCTGTGAACTAAAGGTAAAGATGGCTGACTGGCAAATGCAACATTTGCAGACATCTCTGATGGAAACTTCACAGTATGTGAAATGTACAGAGTGAAACAGAGTAAGGGCAGAGAAAATTGGTGGTGAATGGCCAAATTTAATAGAAATGTGAATTGAACTGTATTAGAAGACTAAAGCATATCAATAGGAAAATATCTGCAAACATAGGAAACAAACTGAAGAGTAAAATGAAAACCAATCTGTATTTTTTCAGCTTCAAAATAGAAGAAAATGAGAAACATTATGGCTGACAATTTTCTAAACAATGTCCTCCTGCATTAGTAGCATTACCTATCCTTGACATCACAGGGTTAAAAGGAAAATACTATGTTCTTTCAAAGCCCAGAGAATATTCTCTAAAGATTTTATTACTCTCATTGTGCTGTATGCCCCATTTGTCCATTTACTTATCATCACATGCAATTTTCTCCAGGGGAAACACTAGCTAGAGAAAAACATGCACCGAGTAAACAAACACTCAATATTTTTAGTGATAAACACAGACACAAAAATCTAAAGCTTCTGCATTCTTAAACCTGGTCAATAATCCTATACTTTGGGAACAACTGCACGGAAAGCGAGGAATGGTTTATGACATGAGCTATTTAAAGCAGATTCTGTATGTGCATCAGGGGTATTTAAATGTTGTAGATACTATTTTATCCCAAACTTTTTCACAGACAGCTTTTTCTAGTCATTTTTTCCAATAGCTTCTAACCATCTAAACTAAATGCATTCTGGCAGTAAAGCAGACAGTACTATTTTTCCCGGGAACCATCAAATTTTCTGGTGCTGTTTATAATAAGCAGTTGACTGAAATGCTGCTAATTGATCGCTACTAATACAAAGATTTAACAGACATAGTAAGCTGGTCAAAAAAAACCGCCACACTTTCCTTGCTTGCCTGTTAGCACTGAGTAGGAACTGGCAAACACTGCACCTGTGCAGAGGGCAAAGTGGCTGCAATCAGCCATGCTCCTATGGAATCGATCTAGATAAACAGATACGAAATTAGGTAACAGAAGAATCTGACGTGCTTCTTGGAAATACTGACAATCCCTGTGCTGAACCTTCCAGCACCAAACTGTACTAGGATGACAGCAAATCAGCTCAATTTGAAACAAAACCCCCTACAATCTTTACATAATTCTTGCATTTGAGAGCACTGTTTATGTTACGTGAGTTTAATAAAAGCTCGAATAGTCAAAGAAAGGGCAACTGCTCCTACTAGTGCAATAATAACTACCGTAATTTTTCATTAAAGTTTTTTGCAACTGTTCAAAGATTGAAATAGCATACTGATTTTTCAGAAGGGGTTTCATGAGACTACAAAGTATAACTGAATAATCTACTTTCTGTTTTAAAATGACATTGCATCCAAATGTTTAATCTTTAGCTTTAATACCAAAACTATCACTTTTTTTCTCCTGTATGATCAGGGTTAACAGCATTTTAAAAGTAGAAAATGCAAAGAGTTACTTGGTGACTTGCCCTCAAAAAATATCTCTCTGAAGATTTTCTGTTTGAACTACAAAGCAAAAAAAGGACTGAAATAAACGTATGATTATGAGAAGATGGCATTAAAGCTGTGCTAAAGCACAGGAAAGGTGATCTCTGGTGATTTCTTCCAGAAAGCTATTAGAAGATGTGATGCTATTCTGTCATTCCATGTTTTAGGGAAAACATCTGAGCAGTGGATATCCTTCTGCTAAGTCTTCCTCAAATGAAAAGCTACGTATCTTCAGTGAGACGAGGCAATTCATCTCCTTGAAGCTAAATGCCACTGCCAACATACTTGTTCTAGAAACCACGAAAACAGGATTTATGAAATCCAGACTCTTCTGGATGCAAAGTAACCTCAATTTAGTGTGGCAGCTGTACAAGGAAACTTAATCAGAAAGCTAAATATTATAGTGGGATGTTTAGATAATTCTATTCTACCATGCAAAAAAATCACAACCAGTTGAAAAGGCTGTCTGATGGTCCCATAAACATCTTCATTTGTACTGAATTGATTTCCCACTGAGAACAAAAACTAGAAGGTTTTGTCATACGCTAAACTTACCCACCACCAGTGCCTCCATTTTTGCTGAAATGTGTACGAGGCTCACTTGATGCCAATTTAAGCAGTTCATTCCACTCTCGTTCCCATTCTTCTTCTGTATACACTAAACCTGACTATGAGAGAGAATGAAATACCTTTATAATTATACTGGTACAAAATATAAGCAGAGTTCTGCAGCAGTATTTACAACTGACTTATTTTGAGCATCATACATGAAACAGTTTAACATCTTGGACCATTAATGGTTCAATATTTCTATTCAGGGAAAAGTATATTAACATATTAAAAAAAGAAAATATTAACTTACTAAAAAAAGATCTAAACCACTAACTGTACACTGGATTACAGTTAGCTGCTGCTAACACAGTGCTCCACTATTGGAGCTCCAGTTATTCATACCCATGTGAATTCCTTGCAAGCATGGATCGCATGCTTTACTACCCATTTCTGGAGGTTTGCTTTCTTCCTCAGCATATGGAACTACTACAAATGCTCCCTTGGCAGACAGGTGATGCTTTCTCCCTCTGTTCAAGGGCAGAAAGGGTATAGAAGTGCTTCTGTGCCCTGCGTTTTCAGGTAGCCTGAAGTAGCTCAGTCAGTCACAGCTCAGCTATATTCTCACTGATTGCTACCAACAAAAAGCAGACTGCGAATACATCACAAACATTTAAGCATAATTTACTTGATTGCATTCAGGATTACTCCTGACATAGGCTTTTCTAGCCACCTTTTAGGTACAGACATCTTCAAAAAATCATACATACTGAAGTACAGCTTTTAATCAACAGTCAAACCAAACATACAGATGATTTTAGTTAAGAAACATCCACTCAATATTTGGTCAGAGCTCTAAGAATCCTAATTCAACATTCTGGGGAATCTTTCCTAAATGTGGTTTTCTTTCTTTTATGGATTTCATCCAGTCATTTTATAATGCCTGTGATAGCTTATACATTTAATTTTGCAGGTCAAAACTTTCTACAGGTTCCAAACTCATCCTAGACCTCTGTAGGCATGGAACTGTGTGTATTTATACTCGCAAAACTACAAATGCATTCACAATTTGACACAAAAATTCTAAGTACAAGTATTCTTTCCCGCTGCAAAACAAAAGCACACGAATTGGACAGCAATTAAAACACACACACTAAACTTCAGAAGAATGCTTTTGACCCAAAATTATATTAACAGAAGTGTCTTTATGCCATACAGACCTCCTTATTCTGCTGGGTCTGCTGCCACCTCCACCTTCTTTTCAGTGCTTCCCTTTCAGCTCCACTTCTCATCATCGTATAGAGTGCTTTGCGCAAAACAAGGTCCCGGTCGTGAAACCCCCACATCCCTAAAGAAGCACAAGATCATATTCTGTTTTAAAGATGCTGCAGTGAAATAGAAATAGGAAGTACTAATGCAATTAATTTTGCTCTGTTAGCAAAAGCAGCATAGCTTATACATTATTTAAGATTCTACTTGTCCAAGAATTCACTCATTATGTTTAAGGTTTCCTAAAGGAACAGTCAATATAGATAAGCTAACAAAGTTTAAATTTTGTGTAAGGAATGGCTAAGGATTTGAGTTATTTCAGTGTTTGCTTGCACACAACTTCAACTTTGCTGCAAGCAATGGAATATTTAATGCACAGGTTGATTTTAGCTGTAGTTGCCAGCAGAGCTGGCAGACACTAAAACGCTAACAACAACCACAGGCACTTTTGTGCATCGCACATGATACAGACACCCAAAGGTCTCCACTCTTACACAGCACGATGGCAAATTCCCTTTGGCTTCAACCTCCAAAAAAGAGAGACAAGCATGTAAGATGACTGGAAGTCTAAAAATACAACCAGCCACAGGCTCTCAAGCTCATTTTAAGATAATAAAATGTCTTCATGTAGTTGGGAGTAGCAACCTACAACAAAAGAGAGCAGAGCTCTCACCAAGACACGTGCCCATAGACAGCCATGTTTCAGTTACCATATTGTCAGCTGCTGTCATTAAATATGTTTAAGGCTTTGCAAGTCAAAATACTCCAAACATTTGCTCTAAGTAATATACAATTCCTCCTAATTAAAAATGAAATGGACAAAGATAAAAGGATCCTTGGAAACAGCAAAAGCTCTTTTCCTACTACTTCTTTCAAAAAGAAGAGTCTCTTCAAAATACTAAAAACCTCAGTGTTTTTACAAGTCACCTTTTGGAGTTCCGCTGGTGGAAGATTTTAGCAACTGCAACAAAAAAATAAGTTTCCTCATAATAGGTTAGGATACAGAAGGCATATCAAAGACTTTCAGCTTCCCAGCTAATTATTTGACTTGAAGAAAGGCTTCAAAGATCTTGTATTAATGATTAATTAGTTAATTGGAAATTATTTTAATTCACTCCAAACCCTGTTTCCCATATACTTAAACTCTCCAAGGAACCAACAAAGATAATAGTTGTGTTCTTGAAGCCAGCAAGAAAAGTGTTTAACAGAAGCCAGAGAACAAAGGCAATTCCTCACCCACAATGAGTACAATCCTGCAGAGGCACCTGAATTTTCCTGTTCCAGAGCTGTTAGGTTGGGCTTTGTAAAGAAAACACAAATTACTGGTGTTTCTGATATACAGGTTTTGATACTGTTTAGTTAGACTTCTTTTATAACCTGATAAAACTTATACCTTCCTCCCTCAAGCATGCCTAAAGCAAGCAATACTTAAGTGACATTTGAAAAATACATTGGTCTAGAACCAGGCTTTTAATGAAAGTCTTTGCATCCTGTGTGTTTCTGAGCTTTTGCTGGGGATAGAGAAAAGCGGTCAATATTTTTGGCTGACTGTTTCACATACAGTCTCTCCCTTACCTAAAGATGCAGCGTGCAAGAGGCAGTTTCCATCACCTGTTGTAGCCAGGGGAAGCAGACGTTTACAGCTCGTACACACTGTGGACCACCAATTCAATCGTCCTGAAAAGAAAGCACCTATTAAAATGGGGGAGTGGATACTAACACTGGGTGCGTACTGTGTACAGGCATACAGTGATGATGTATGAAGTTGAAGGTTAATCATGAACATCCTTTCTGCCAAAAAACCTTAAATATAACGTCAGAAGTGAAAATGGAAAAGATTAGAAATAAGAGGCTGGCAGACTGTAACTATTCCTTAAATGTATTTGGAATAAGAGCACCCTGAATTAATTTGCATCTTCCATTCTCAAATGCTGCACTCAGGGATGGATTTCCAAGGAGGTCATTGCCTAAATACCATGATGAGTCTCAGCACCAGTTCCCAAACATAATCGACATTGGCCTCTCATATGCAGATGACAGATTACGTTACAGTAACAAAGTCTCAAAAGACAAAAGTAGTATGTACATGGTAATCAAGATACATTACTGTTAGGCAAGTTATATTAAGTACAGTTCTATTGTTTCCATCAGATGGATTGTTTTAACAGCTGATTCTCCACTCATTTAGTGTAAATCATGATTAGACCTATTAAAATAAAACAGTTACACTACCAGAGAATTAAAATGAGACCAAATGCATAGCCCAAGGTGTAGGACGTGGCTTTTCTCTTTGAACATGTAGAGAATCACTTTCCCATCACTGCTAAGGAAGCATGTTTTACAGATTATAAAACAGAGATGGATTACGAAAAAGACTGACAAGAGGACAGATACTTGGTGTATCTAGATGAAGCAAATAAAGCCATGAAGAGTATCAGTGCCAAAGCCAGCACTGGAAGTACATAATTCCTGGCACACAGGTTGCCTGTGGGAGCTTACTGGAGCGTTAAGTCTTGGTTAAATGGTCACGTGAACATTTCTAATATAAAGAAAGATAATGTGACTAATTGTACATCATCTTGCAGAAAAAGGAAGAGCAGATGAGTAACAATGATAAGTAGAGCTGGTATATTTCCCAAGACTTTTGGAAAGTCTGTGAGTAATGTACAATTGAATAACTGAATGGATAATGCGATAGGCACCCCGTGCTGTGACTCCATTTCTTTGTTTGTTCTCTTCTACAGACTCCTTCTCCATCGATTCCTGTATTTGCAAGCTGAGAGGAAATAGTATCTATATATTTTTACAGTCAGTCTTGCATTTAAGGTTAAATCCCCAAAACAGAACTAAGTTCAAGCAACGAAAAAAACCACCCCAAACTTCTCTCCATTAATATATTTTCATTATAAAATTATACTGAAGTTTATTTGTAATGGCAGGTAATATATATTGTGCAGAAGAACAGTATAACGATATTTTAACATGTGCCCTCAATTATTGGTTCCAGGTACTAAGAACTATGTAATTAAATGTCAATTAGTCAGTATGGGTTGAGAGTTACTATACTGTAAAGGTAAAGATGCACAGCAGATCAGTAACTAAGCACATTTGGTAATCCTCATATGATTTTAGCAGCTAGTTTGTAGATGTCCAACATCTCAGACCAGGCTTACTGAGTTCTAAATTAAATATGCATTAAAGAAGCTTAATTTAAAGCACTATTAGACAGCCTTTAGGAAAGATAAATCTGAAATAACAAGTTACCATTTTTAGCAATTCCTGTGTCTGTGGGCTATGAAATAACAACTTGCCACCTGTTTTTTGCAGAATGTTTTGGTGGTATCGTATTCAGTACTAAGTTACACCAAGGTGCTGCTTAAAGCACAGTTCCAAGACCTAAAGCAGACAGATCTTAAGAGTTAAGGGAATAATGAGTGGTATTGCTTTGCAGATTGACTAGCAGCTACTGGTAACAATATCAAAGTCTGCTGCTTATCACTCTTTTGAATAAAAGGAGGTTTCTATAGAAGTGATCTGCTTTCAAGCAGATTATATAAAAATGTTTGTGGGCTTGGTTAACATCACAAAGCTTATGGCTGGCTAAAAAATTAGCAGAAATGCACTGGATAATAACAAAGAAGCAGTGCATTTTCATTTTTCAAATCCAGTAGTTACAGCAGATCCCTTTAGGGAGAAAAACAGGAAAGCTGAGCTTACACGAAGACTGGAAACAGTTCTGCCTCAGGCTTATTTCTGTCTGCTTTGATAAGACAGTATTTATAGACAAACTAGGCTCATTTCTCACCCTCCCTCCTCTGTTGGTCTCCTACTTGATCTTGCTTTTTACTTTCTCAGAAAATGTATTTAACCTTAAAAACCACAATTTCAAGAAATTGATCTGTTGTTTTACAGAAAAAAATACTCTGAGAATTAATAGGCATATTCTACTAGATTAAAATTTGATCTTAATTTTAGATCAAAAGTCCTATCCAGGTCTGTGATCTAGCAACATAGAAACAGAGAGGCAGATACAAGCACACGGTATCACCCTTTCTGTTCATGATACTTAAGATTTCAGGTGCAAACCCCAAAGAAATGTTAACAGAATCTAGTATCCTCCGTGGCTGAAGATTTCCAGCTATTTCTCTATTCTGGTATTATCCCAGTCCTGCACCAGGTAGCGCATATCAGACTTCACATAGTACAAAGCACATACTGGTTCCCCCTGCTCCCTTATTTGCAGGGCCCAACAAGAATCAATCATTCTCATACAGAACCAGATATGTATCTTGTATTCCAGGCAAAGAAGGTGAGCTGAGTCTCAGAGAAAGTTTTGCAAACTTTAGAAAACAGACAATATCACTACTTTAAAATCTAGTATCTGATGAGTGCCAGTACAAGGTGCAGACATTAAAAGCTACCCTACTGTAAACTCACAATGACTGCAGGCATAAGTACAAACTGGCCTTATGCAACTGCTAGGTTGGAAAAGTCAGCATTTGAGGAAATTGAAGTAAAATTTTAAAAAAAATATGAGTTTTCCCCAACAATATTCATAACATTGGAGTACTATTAATAGCCACTAGAAAGGTTTAAGTGTTATTTTCATAAGAGTCCATATTGTATTACAAGGCACAGATTATTGCTTCTTGCCGCAGGGTTTAGGGCAGGATTCTAGATGTTGTATTGCCTGAATGGCTCAAGAAGGCACCAGCAGAGAACAGAGAATGCTCCCTCTTCATTTTTTCCAGTCCATACTTTCTTTTTTTTCTGGATTCAGCTACTAATAAACTAAATGGCTTTACAGACTTAAGATTTTTCTGGTAGAATTAACCACCAAAAAGTTGCAAGGACTTTGTAAACAGCAAATTAATATAACTCTCTCCTGACAGGGGAGAAGGAGATGCCACAAAGGATGAGGCAGCTCTCAAACTCTCCATGACTGTGGTTGAAGTTTCATTGCAAAGCTGGATTGCATATCGCTGCCTCCAAGGCAAACAGTCAGTCTCCTGCCTGCAATGCCACTGTGCATTTACTGTATCAACACTAAGTCACAATTCTTACAGAAAAAATGGAATACACATTAAGAGAAAAACAAGGATGGGAAAAAGTGTGAAGTGTCACGTCACAGCTTGTTCAATTTCACCGTAGATTGAGTGCGACTGTTTTTTAATGCACTTCGCTGTGCTATTAAGAGTACTCTTTCCTACAGCCAAGTAAACCAGTCTTAGGCCAACTTCTCAAAAACATTGACAGAGCAGACATCTCATTGAGGAAAACAAGTCGATCTGTGCACACTGGCACTCAACGTCCGATTTCATAGAATCACAGAATCATGGAATGGTTTGGGTTGGAACCCTTAAAGCCCACCCAGTCCAACCCCCCTGCAAGGAGCAGGGACATCTCCAACCAGATCAGGTTGCTCAGAGCCCATCCAATCTGGCCTGGAATGTTTCCAGGGATGGGGCATCCACCACCTCCCTGGCCACCACCCTCATCATAAAAAAAAACAACTTTCCTGATGTCCAGTCTGAATCTACCTCCTTCTGTTTTAAAACTATTACCTCTTGTCCTATCACAACAGACCTTGCTAAAGAGTTTCTCCTCATCTTTCCTGTAGGGCTCCTTTAGGCACTGGAAGGCCGCTCTAAGGTCTCCCCGGAGCCTCCTCTTCTCCAGGCTGAACAGCCCCAGCTCTCTCAGCCTGGCCTCACAGGAGAGGTGCTCCAGCCCTCTGATCATCTTCGTGGCCTCCTCTGGACCTTCTCCAACTGGTCCACATCCTCCTGATGTTGGGGTCTCCAGAGCTGGACACAGTACTCCAGGTGGGGTCTCACCAGAGTGGAGTAGAGGGGCAGAATCACCTCTCTTGACATCCTGACCACGCTGCTTTTGATTCAGCCCAGAATGTAGTTGGCTTTTCTGGGCTGCAAGTGCCCAGATGAAGAAGATGTGAAGAAAATTACAAGAACAGATTTTCCACATGGGCCTATATTAATCATTCAGTGACTGCTTACTTTTAAAAATAAGTTAATAAATAAAGCATTTACCAAGACATGTTCTGTACTTCAAATAAAGGACCTTCTTGTACTTTCTTTTAGTCTAGATGATGAAATTAGCTTCGCAGTAGCATCTGCAAGGCTATTCATACTTACTGATGTCCTTGAAATGTAGAAATAAGTAAAACTGAGCAATCAAGTAAATGCTTCTCTTTTAGCCTGATGCATAAGCAACATGGACTCTGTCACAGCCAGAATGCAAATCAAAGATCATAAATAAGATGGCACAGAAATAAATGACTAGGCCTAACGGGCTGCAGATAACTGGCACCGAGTTCAGTTATCTGCAGGTAACTGCGGATCCAGCATTATTGGTTTTCTTCATTTGTTTCTTTCAAAACACAAGACAGATGGTTTTCCAAGACATTACTACATTTCATCCTACTCTGTAACACAATATTTGTCATTCACATTAGAACTGAATCACACAAGCGTGCATTTCAAAGCCTGGAAATCAGGAAATTAATGCAGTCCTCTTGTGGTTATAATGGTTGCTTTCCCAGCACCCTGTATATACCATGTGAAAACTGTATGAATTCTGGGATAAGAAAACATTTCTACAACCTGAAAAGGCATCAATTTTTCTTTAACAAAGCTTAATTTGTAACAGTTTGACATAAAACATTTCCAGAATTTTGGTGGATTTGGTTTTGGGGATGTGAAACCCAAGCTTAACAGTATATTACTGTTTATTTTGCCTGTAGCTGTATAAAGTGCTTCATAGAAAACACAAATCTGAGCACAGAAAGAAAAGTGTAGAAAAGCAGTATTCTTGAAGGTTCAAACAGTTTACTTTTAATTTTGGTATTGAATTATATTTCATCTTCAACAAAAACTTTAAAAATGTTCATTAAAAACACTCTCTTAGACTAGCCATTGTTGTGCCTATACTATGGTTTTTTGAACTCAGTACAACAGAAGAAGTTTTTATAATATCTCTCTTTGTGTCAGCCTATACATTAACAACACAGAGGAACATCTGTATATAATGAAGTATTTTAGAACAGTAAAATTCCTTTCGCCAGACTTCATTTAATATTATCAGTGTCTGCACCGTGCTCTGTCAAAAAGCCGCAACGATTACTGCAAGAGTGCCCAGCGATCAGTCTGCGCATTACTTGCAAGCTGACCTCATTCCAATTGAGGCAGTAATGAGCAGCTGAGTTTATACGATGCACAAAACCCCAAAATGCTTTTACGAATGCGGTGAATTCTGTCCTCCAAGGGAAATATTCAGAAAGCAATCACATAAAGAGCAGAGGATGCACTGCAGCAGCAGAGAGGGAGTGAATCATACTGCCTTTATTTGGGCTTTTCCTTTATAATCTCACACAGCATTTCTGAGTAGATCAGGAATTTTGCTCTGAGTTTTTATACAGGTAGGATGTAACCTGAATATCCTTTCACATACAGATGTAATGCTCTGTGTCCTAACAAAGTTCCTCTTCTTTTGCCTAATCAGCCTTTTTTTTTTTTTAATTTCTCTTGAAATTCATACCCTTAAACCCAAGCACACACCTCTCTCTTTTCCTTTGACAATATTCCCAACCTCAGCTACAGAAGCCACTGTCCTTTGTGGGGTTTGTTTTGTTTTGAAATAGCTTTTAGGTCCTTTCCAGGGAATGTACCTTATCTGTTAATTTTTTTTTTGTCATTGACCAAGCCATAGTCAAACTGGGCCCTGCTGGCAGGAGACAATAAAATGTCCAATGCGAAGTGACTTTCCTATTAATTCACTCCCTTCATGTTAGAACAATATATCTAGAATAAGGAGAAAATAAAATATCTTTATGTCTTAAATAGAGACAAAAGGTCAGTTTACATGAAGTCTTACATTATTTTTCTAAAACATTCACTGTTTGATCTGTTTAACTTACTTAACTGAAGAACTGTTTCCCAGGAAGTTCCAGTTTACTGAAATGAAATGCTCACGTAAGTAAACTAACTCTACATAGGCTACAAGAATATCTGCAATCAAAACCACAAGCACTTAAAGTGGTCAAAATACGCCCCTTTCCAGGATGCAGGAGGCTCTGGGGAGGAAGAGACTTCGGCAGTGTGAGTCAAGTTATCGACCTAATTAAAGTCACGTGAAGAAAAGAATAAATGATTTATTCTAATTTTCAGAAAGATTTGAGAGAGGAATGCTAACAAACAGAAAAATTCAGTAGTTTCTGCAGCCCTCTTTCAAGTTCAAAGTCATCCAGCTCTGTAGGAATTAGATTATGTCAGCTCTGAATTCACATATTCCCTGCTTTTAAGGTCAGAAAACTACTGTGATCCTCTAGTTTGTACTCTAAAGGCTGTAAATGCCACTGAGGTGGGTACAACAATACTGTACCAAGGTATTTTCTGATAGCCTTATGGAATTTGGAGTGTTTGGCAGAGCTGCCAGAGGAAGAGCCATCCTCTTTTTTTTCTCCCTGTCCTATTTGAGTTAGCTGGTAGCTGGTTCCTAGAGAAACTAGATATATTTTCTTGATAGGTGACCGACAGTTTTCATACTTCATAGTTGCCTGATAGCATTCCTGCACTATTTTATACTGCTGTTTTTTCCAGACGGCCTTCTGAACACTATTTAGGTTTTTTTTCTGTTTTCTGGTTTGTTTTTTTTTTTCTTAAGTATTTCCTATTTGATGCTATTCTCTAAGTATGTATTTTCAAATACCAAAGCCAAAAAATAAGCATATGACATACATAAGTACTCAGTAGAACACCAGATTAGCAAAGGTCCTGCCTAAACACTCTGATGCAGTGCCCTGATCAATAACAAGCAACAGTTTACCAGTTTGAACACACACACACACACACACAGACACACAGCATGACTATGCACAGAGTTGTGAGAACAAACCTCAGGTGAATACACAGCATTACACAAGCCAGAAAAAAGCAACTGGCTATTCGATATTCCACATGCAGCCATGAAATCTGAGCTGATAACTCCTTTATACCACCAGAGTTGGGCATTTCACTGTCTAATGTGTTCATTTCATGGTTCACCAATATACTTGCTATTTCATAAGCACAGATCCTGATTTTAAATACATTTCTCTATATCTTTCAAAACTGACTTAAAATTTTAAGCTAGTAATTAATCTGAATTAAAATTAATTTTAAAATTATTCACTTTTTTCCCCCACACCAGTAATGAAGTATTACTGTAAAATTTAAGGTTTTTTTTTTTACAAAAATAATAACCAATACATAAAATAAATATTTAAAATTATTTTCTCAAGCTGCAACAGACCTTGAAGATGTCTCCTTTGTTAGTCACTGCAAGGTAATTTCCTCATGAGAAGTGCATGTACCAACCCCCCTCTGACCGTCCAGACGCAGGTCCTTCTCTATTGCGTGACCTCCCCATCAGTCCTCCTTTCCTTCCTCCCATAATTTCTCTGTTTTATTAAGAAAATGTGACAGTTTTCTCTATACCGTTTTAAAAGAAATAGAGGATCAGGGTACGTGGCACTTTGCAAAGAGCACAGTATTTGCTTTTACGCTCTAGCATTTATTTCCCATGCAGGATGCAGAAGCTCCAGAAAAGCAGCACGATTAGAAATGCCAACAAAAACGTCAGACCGCCCAGCTGCTGACACCTGAAGTATTCACCCACCTGCTTGCTCCAGAGCAACCATTGTCGCCTGCTCAATTAAGTCACGTTCGATGAAGCTTCTGAAATCTTCACTGTACACGCTAAGGTCTGGTAGCTGGAATGTGTAGATGGGCATTTCCAGAGGAAACTGTTCATTGCTGCACTCGTTTGCTACATGGGATCGAGCGAGGGAGACTATGGCTGAGCTGGCGTGAGAAATACCTCTGGAAAGACGCTTTTCTGTAGAGAAACCAAAGAGATATTATAGCCTCTAAGACTACATAAAAGACCAGTCAACACCAACTCTTGGGAACGCCCGTTCATTTCACTTAGGAATTTGTTCCACTTCTGGTTTGTTACCTTTTTTTGGGTTATTTCCCTACTGTAAAAGATTACTTAGATCTTACTGTGGATCCCTAGGGCAAGTCATAGGAACTTCACACGCCTAGCAAAACAAACTGTAAACATAATGAGATATGAAAGACAAGTATTTCTATTAAAATTGTTTTAAATTAATCTTGCATTTCCAAGGATGCATCAGAAGCATTTGCTGGCAGACAGATGTTAATCAATTAATGTTTTCAACTCTTAAATTAAGTTGATTTCTTGTGAAACAAAAAATCCAGCATTCTACAATCACTTCATATTGAACGTACCATACTGTTTTAATCTCAGACCAATCTACCTGAAAGCAGTTTTAACATCATTATGCTGAATTTAAGACAATCTCAGTTTTTACGCATACGTGTTTTCTAAAGTCCTGATCCAAGATACAATACACAGTTCAAAAAGAATGATGACATTAACAGGCCTGGTACAAAAGAATGCATTATTTTATCAAAACAAGAATGAGCTAATATCTTATAACTTATTGAATGGAGAAATTGAATGGAACAGTAAAGGGTCATTAAAGCAAAATAAGCATAACAAAGTTAAGAAAGGGGAAAAATATTACTATCATATAATTTCACTTTACTAGATGGCCTCAGTTCTGGTATCAGCAAATGGGTAACAGAAACACTCTTTGAGTGCTTACACCATGAATCATTCAGCCCAAACTGACAGATTTTCCCTCTGTTTAGTTTCTGCACTCCTGTTTATATATTTAAAAACTGAAATGAACATTTGTAGCTGCTTAAAATTTATGTTCATCAAATGTTACGAGTCTCTCCAGAAGTTTAATACTCAGCATAAAGTTTCTTTCTGCATCCGAGAAGCAGCACCCCTTAGAACCATGGCACCATTGCCTTTCTGTGCTTCAGTCGGACTGAGCTCAGGTCGTCTTCTGAGTTGCACAGTCTCTAGCCATCCTTCGCAATGGGGATTATCTTAAATTAATACCACAAAGCCTGCTGGGCATTTGATGAATTTTATTAGTGAGCTGACACCAGGTTTAGTTCCTTACATTTTGGAATATGCAGAAAGCTTCATGGTGGGATTTACATGCTGTTAAGTTAGACAATATTTTCATTGCTTTGCCTTGCAAATGGGTACTTACCATACTGGAAGCTTTTGTGAAAAACTATTTGGTGCAATTTCACCTCTGTAGCTTCACAATACTACCATAAAGTAGCCTTTAGCGATCAACTCTCAAACATGTACAATGCTGTATTGAAATAACAAGAAGTTCCTGTACTTCTGTGCTTTCAGAAATTAACAAAGCAGCTTACTGAAATGCAGCTTATCACTTAAGCTAATAGAGTTTTTAAAACATCTCAAACTGACCAATGGTTATAAAAAAAAAAATTTTCTGGAGTTTGTGAACTTTTGTTTCATTAATGGATCAAAGTTTTCCTGATTTTAAGAGCTAAACTGCACTCCCTAAAAAATCCCAAATTGGAGGGAGGGGTAGAAAGTTTGATTACATTTGCATTTCTTTACTCCCTTGTACATCTCAGCTAAATCACTTTTAGACAGGGGAACTGAAGTTTAGGCCAGCATGTCTGCTTTCCATCCCCTTGCTACAACTCCATCAGCCCTTCCCACCATGGTCCAGCCCTCCCCTGCTGTTGGCTGCATCCCTGCATTCCAACAGTCAGAGAGATAGGGATCTGAAATAAAGCCTATAAAAGGCCTGCAAACAAAGAAGTAAATTCTAATGCTTATCATCCTATACCAGAAATCAAGTGCTAGAGGTAGCTGACTCATTTTTTTAAGGTTTCATTTGCTATTTGGTGGGAGATAGGAGGTTATCCTTTCTTCCGTGGAACCATGAAAGAACAACATTTTAAAGCTGAAAGTTATTCATAGTTTTCATACACCCTAATCACATACTGTGAGTAATAACGTAGATTGAAATATAGATTTTTAAACCTTTTTTTGGTCTCAACAGGCATAGAAAACTACATACAATAGTGGTCTGTGACACTCTGATTAATTCCTTTTATCTGTACCAGACGACTGCTTGGGGATGGCGTATTTTTGTAGTTTAATCACACATTAAAACAATAACTTGCAGAACCGAGGCAAAGCTCATGACAACTGAAGCATGTGAAACATGGGGTCCAGCAGCAGCTCTGTGAATCCCACCACAACGGCACAGCTCACAGGCTGATGGCACAAGACTTCCACTCCCTGCAGACAAGCACAAAACTTGCAAGCAGACAAGCTTTTGCTTGTCCACAAAAGCCCCGGAGAAGAACTCTTACCTTGAGCAATGTCATCCTGCCTTTGCAAGCAGGGCCGCTCAGCCTTCGTCACCTGGGGGGGCTGCTCTGGCTCCTGCTGCTTGTAGTATTTGCCCTCATTGAACACCTGTGGCAGGTTGGCGGTGTGTACCTGCCGGAGCTGCTCATAGTCATTCAAAGCTGCTGTCAGGTCCCAATTTTTGCCTGCCAAACAGCAAAAGGACATTCTGCTCACATTTGTATGTGACCAGATTGATAACCTGGAAACCATCTTCATATGCACTTAAAATATAAACTTAAATAGAGAAATCACTCTTAAAGCATCAGCAAGGAAACAGAAGTTCTTTGGATAACATATTTTACAACCACGCTTCCATCAACAAAAATACACAGTTGATAAACACCTTGAAAGTATACAGCAAATGGACAAAGATAGAAATATTTTAATTTCTTTTTAAAAATTTATACCAAACACAGGTAGAGAGTCACAATCAGGATGCTAGAATTAAATTAATTCACTAACCCAACAGAAAGAATACTCTTACTGAACAATCACTTCCAGAACAGCTGCACATGCTCTGTCATCAGGTGTAAAAATTAACAGGACTGAAAGGTCTCTGCTTTAACACCAAGCATTTCTAGCGTGGAGGAGAAACAACAAAACAAAACAAAAGGTGCAGCTGCAAAAGGAATGGAAGATGCATTCTGACTGAGGGCTGGTACTGACGTTTTAGTGTCAGAGACAGCAGGCAGCTACATGAACGGGAAATTAAAAAAAAAAAACCAAACAACTCAGTTACACTGTGAAGTTTCTGTCCTAAACAACAGCTGGTTGAATAACAACAGGAGGCACTGTCAGCCTGAAGAAAAAACAAAGTCTTGGATAAAACAACATATAGCTTAAGAAGCCACTTATCCATTTTTGCCTTACCACCCAAACTGGATTAATAGAGTTAAAAAAAAAAAAAAAAGCTAAAGAACAGCAAGAGCAGGACTCACCATGGAAGCATTCCCAATGATTCAGTCTGTTCTGATCATCAGCAAGACTGCTTCCCCTACCCCTACCTCTGCCCTGTTTAAACAACTTGATTGTCAATTGGTGGGTTTCCCACCAATCTGATGCTCGGAGACCAAGCTGAGAGACACAAAGTTTTGCCAGGCATTGGTCCTGGATCCAAAAAGCTTTCCTTAGAGTGCCTCAACCAGGGACAACACCAAAGTGCCAAGAGTAGAAGGGGCAGGAGATGAGAGACGAGTGTCCAGTGCTGGGGCTTTCTGTGGTGGGTTCACTGGACTCCAAATCCCAGGCCTCAAAGATGTTGAAAAGGAGGCAGTGAGCTAGAGCAGTCTTTTTGCAAGAGTACTACTGCAGGATCCACAGAAAGCGTGTTCTCAGCTTGGCACAGTGCTCTTCAGGCACATCATCTTCAGTGAACCCTGGGGAACGCTGTTTGCTATTAAATCTAGTTTTTGAGGGAGTGAAAGGTTGAGGTGACCTCATTAGGACTGACCACATTGCGACCAGAGAAGATATCTCATCCCTTCACCTTTCCCAGCCCTTCCACCTTGCCTTCCTGTCCTTTTCAACTTGCAGACGCCATCCTCTCCTTAGAAAACATTAGATAAAAGAAACCAAAGACCAAGACCTGATTTTTTCTATTCAGCCTTGACTACTACTGTTTTCCTCTTGAACCACACCAGCAAGAAAACTAGCCCTCGGACAAGACTGGGAATTAGATAGAAAAACTAGCCAATAGGTTAGTCAGAAATTTAGAATAAAACTCTGATTTTCTTCAGACTCTGCAGCAAGGAAATTGAGTGCATGCCAATGAAGAGGTCAAAGCAAATCAGAGTAAATTTCACAGGACAAGAAATTTTTCTGTACCTTTTTTTTTTTTTTAATATCTGGTTCTGCCCCAAGATCCATGCAGGCATGGATCCACTACATTGGATCCATGCACTATATACCTACACATGGTATAGCCCTGTAACAAACAAAATACCTTTATAATTACTTTTTTCCTGAATGGAACCTAAGGGTTTGTTGGCCAAGGTATTATCTTAAAATATCACCACTCTGTTGAGTTTTAAATTAAAAAAATATATCGCACAGTTTTGGTTTGTTGTGGGGTTTTTTTGTTTGTTTGTTTTTTAAATGCAAATATGTAGTGCTCTCTATTGGAAGCTCTCTTGGAAAAGTTACGGTGACCTCCTGAAAAAGTCCTGATTTCTTTCTTTTAATAGATATATTTCAAACTCACTGCACAAGGACAAGAGGTAATGGTTTTAAAGTAAAAGAGGGTAGATTTAGAGTAGACATAAGAAAGACATCTTTTACAACGAGGCTGGTGGAACACTGGAACAGGCTGCCCAGAGAGCTGGTGGATGTCCCATCCCTGGAAACATTCCAGGCCAGGTTGGCCGGGGCTCTGAGCAACCTGATCCGGTTGGAGATGTCCCTGCTCCTTGCAGGGGGGTTGGACTGGGTGGGCTTCAAAGGTCCCTTCCCACCCAAACCATTCCATGATTCTATGAAAACTAGGGGACACATTAATTATTAGGAACTGCAAGCATGCAACTATAAAGCACTCCTCCCCACCAAGCATTCAAATATCCACCTACTCCAATATGTTAAAAAGAACATTTGAAAGGTCACCAGCAATTCTTGATTTAATGATAAACAAAGCACTAGAAAGGATGCAATTTGAGATGGGGAACTAGAAAGATCTAAATAGTAAGGACCACAATGAAGGGCAACTTGCAGCAACAACATATACACAGGACTTTGGCAAAGGAAATTTTAAAAGGGGCAGGAAATGCTGCCTAAAGCTAAACAGGACCAAAAACATAAGAAAAAGGATGCAGAAGGGGAAGGTTAGACAGAATTAAACAAATTATGATGCAGCTTGTGTCTACTGCTCATCAACTGCTGGTACATATATCTAAGAAGCAGAAGCAATAAAAATATCCAGTAAGAACTAATACGAAACTCACAAAACAATATAGGAAAAAAAGAACATTACACAGCTCACAGAGAAAGCAATTTGAACAAGACTTCAGAATGAGGTACTACAGAAAATAAAAGTGAGGTCTATAGAAGCATAAAAAGATGATGAAACTGAACAAGAAATTAAGCTGAAAGGAAGAGAAAGCATCATTTTTGAATGTGACAAATAAAAGAAAGCAAAAAAAAGTTTTGGATGGACACAATACCTGCTCATCTACTTTGCATTTTTTTTGTTTTGTTGTTAATGAAATTCACATTTGAATGCAATACTATTTAGAAAACATTAAAAAAAAAAAAAAAAAAAAAAAAAAAAAAAAAGAGAGAGACTACTGAAGAGCTAGTACCAGCAATGTAACTTTCAAGGTTTTTGCCACCATTTCTTACATATTTCACATTCATGGTCTATATTTCTTACCAGTGAATTGGAAAAAAAATACAATCCCACTATTACTAAAGCTAATGCAACACTTCCACAGGAAAAGAAGAAAAAAACTCTCCCCATTAAAAAAAAAAAATTTCAACTAAGTGTCCCTGCCCACAGAACAGGAAAAGTCTTGCTGGCAGACAAAACTTTTGTTTTCAATACCATCCCAGTCACGATAACTCCTTCAAATGTACCTCAGAGATTGGAGCCAGCATCTTACATGAGACTATCCTGTGGACCAGTAACAATTCAAATCAAACAGGCACCGGAATTTTCAGCAGGCATGCTTGATTCATGTCCTTCCCCTTATGAGGGTGAAAACTACCAGTAAGGATGTACAACCCGAGATGTTTGCAAATGATGAGACACAAACCCAGTATTTGTCACACTCTATAACGTACTTCTAAAAACAAAATCCGGGGCTCTTCCTCCATCTACATTCTTCTGTGCCATCTTCTAGCTTAGATTTCGAGCAGTTATGCATGATAAAAGTAAAACAAAATTAATCTCTACATCATGACATCTTCCTTCCAAGAATACAGGAAAGAGTTCTTAGATGAATGTGTTGGCTGCAAGGCTGAGAGAAATAAGAAACACTCAGTTTTACAGTTAGGTCTGAACAAGACAAGTCCTCACGATGTTTCATAGCATAAATCTAGTACAAGGGTTATTATCTAGACTCACAAGTCATCAAAGCTTTTTTACTACTTCTGTTATGACCAGCATTGACAATTCTAGGAGCTCTTCTACTGGATACAAGCTATTTATTAAACCTAGGAGCTTTAGATGACTATGCTAGAAAGGCATCTGGAGAAATGATAAGCAGCTCCCGTGTTTCAAGATTACTGATTGTTTTTTAGTTTTCACCAACAGAAAGGGATCCTCATTTTGAGCCACTAGGCCAGTGCACAATTATTATTTATATATATATATATATTTCAAAAATTTAAATCCCCCAAACTTGACAACCTGTTAGGATACGAACTCTACCATCAGCTTCTTTCCCATGTAAGGAAGTCTGTTCTCGCAAACCAATTGCTAATAAAGCAATCCACAAGTTCAGTTTAAATGCAGTCACTTCTTCCTACTTGGCATGATGCAGATTAACGAATATTAATAGGGCTAAGATAAGAAGAGGAACTCAAGACCAGCTTTATTCTTCCTGAAAAACCTATATGCAAAACTAGGACAAAATCAGACCATAGGTTTTAAAACAAGATTTAATTCTGGGCCGTGTTCTCAAAGGAAAATAATGGAGCAAGGACATTTTGTTAACATTTGCCTCATTTTCTGCTAGAATGCAAAGTCACTCAAAGCTGAACAGACAGCTGGAAATCACAATTTTGATCTCTGTGTAACGAGACATTGATAGCAACTCAGCTTCCTCTTCCCTTTGCCAAGCCTTCCAGAGAACTAAAAAAGGAACTGTCTGAGGGAGAGGAGAATAAGAGACTATTTTTGGGGAGTTAGCTTTGTACACTCAATCACGTGACAGTACTGTAAATTTCTCTCTCCCTCTCCATTAATTACATGCTTTTCTTTGAATTCTGCTTATGCACACTATTCCTTGAGAAGATGTCTATCTACTGCATCTCTGTCATCTTCCATGGGGTCAGTCTCCTTTACTGCATAAATTTCACATCTGGAAAGCCATTCTCCTGATTTCTGAATTAATGGTGAACTACATATACCTCCATCAAGCACTATAAAAAGCTGGAAACAGACAGCAATTACTTTTATATAATGGTGAAATACTACATCATTTATATAAATAAAATGAAATCATTTATACAAGTAAAAGGGCAGCTTTTCAGTTGAATATATTAATTTTTATGCAGTTTGGATTCTTTTTATTGTTTTTATTGTTTTATTATACTATTGTATTAAAAATTCATTAATAATATAGCGTTGTTTTATTGATATTACTTTATTTTATTAATTACTATTTTATTGACAGTGAATTTCACCAACATTCCAGTTCATGACGGTTGTCTATGCTGTTGGTATTTTAAAATATTTCATCCTATGCCTTTCCCCTATATACAAGTCACCATTGCTCGCACACCTGCTGCTTCCTGACAATGAAGCTGTTTTCTAACTGATTAGTAATCTCCAAGTTCACCCACACCTACAGCGCTGGCACTGCAAATCAAATACAACTTAACTTGTTTTACAGATTAAACTATTTTCTCTAACAATTTTCTTTCTGTCTTAGGCCACATTTTAAGTAGGTTATACTTCACGACTCAAACATTGCTGCTATTCTATGCACAGGAGATTCAAGGTGGCAGCCTGGACTACCTAGAAGGAAAAAGGACATGCACTTCTCATTCCTGGATGTTGGGGAAGTTACAGATCAAACACAGCTTAAAAAAAAAAACAAAAAACAAAAAACAAAAAAAAAACCACCCACACAACAATATTCAATTCTCTACCACACAGACCTACCTGCTTATGCTTAAGAATTTTCCCAAAGCTTAGTGAGGCAAAGAAGTCTTTCCACTGACCTCAAGGTGCCTTTGGGTCTGGCTGCTACTAACAAGCACACACATGTAAAGATGACATCTGGAGACTCTTGCAGATGATTTCATCTTTTCCTGTGATACTAATCTAACACGTATCCTAATTAATCCTGCAGTCCTTGGACCTCCACGGCTGCAGGTGGATCTCTGCTCCTCTGTGGGCCTCCATGGGCTGGAGGGGCACAGCCGGCCTCACCATGGGCTGCACCACGGCTGCAGGGGAAGCTCTACCCGGAGCAGCATTACTGCTCCCCCTCCTTCTGCACTGCCCTTGGCGTCTGCAGCTGTTCCTCTCTCAGGTTCCCTTCACATCTCATCTCCTCTCCACTTCTTGCTGCCAGGCCGGGCCGAGTTGGGCCCAGTCAGCTGCCCGGCAGGAGGCCAGAGAGTGAGGCCTGCAAGGCCCACAAGGCTCGCGCCTCCCCCTCTGTGGCCCCGTTTCTGCTTCTTCACCCCTTCTTTTTTTTAAAGTTTTTTTCCTCTTCTTAAATACATTATCGCAGAGACGTTATTAGGGAACATTCTGCTACCAATCGGCTCAGCCCTGGCCAGCAGCGGGTCCGCCCTAGGCCCCGCCGAGTCCACTGAACAAAGGGGAAACTTCAGCAGCTTCTTGCAGAAGCTGTCACCGTAGATCCCCCTCACTAAACAAAACCAACACCTTCCACCCCTTGCCTCTGCGAATCATGTATTTAAGAATTATCATTAAAATACACACACATTAACAAAAAAGAATTCACCACACCAAGAACTCACCACACCGAAATAATATCATGACAACACTGAATGAAAGTGGACAAACTACACACAACCCACCCCCCGTCCCTTCACCATAACTGGAACAACATAAATTCCCCAGAATAATTTCACTCTCTAGTAGAGTTCAGTCCCTGTTTTTCCCATTACTGCTCCCAATTAATATCCTTATCCCAAATTCCTCAAGCTCCCCGTTGGGTGCCAAAATAACTGTCATAGCTCAGCCCCGCTCCGGACCAAGCTATGGCCTCTTGCTCACTCCCCACAGCCTCCAGTGGGACAGGGAGGAGAACTAGTAAAGAAAAGAAGGCAAACCTGGTGGATAGAGATTAAAAACAAAGTTTAAGAGAACAACAGAACAAAAGAAAACTGAGATGGAAAACAAACAAAACCCAACAACAGAAAATACCGGAGCACATAACTTACAGTACAACAGCTCACAGGGATCCTGACGCCCAGCTCCCTCCCAAGCAGCAGGAACCTCCCCTCAGCACCCTCCTCACTGATATACTGAGCTCGGTGTCAGGGCATGGAACAGCCCTTGGGCCAATTTGGGTAACCTGTCCCAGCTGTTGGCTAATTGGTAACCTGTCCCAGCTGTGCCTCCAGCTCCTCTCCCAGCCTGGGTGAAAATTAACTCTGTCCTATCCAGAACCAGGACATCTATTCACCTTTTTGAAAACTGAGGCACTGACATCAGCAAATAAGAGAATAATAACAAATGCTTCCTAAAAAATATCAGATCTAATCTCACAAAAACCATTTACTCAATGTGTAGCATAAAACTGAAGTTACAAAAACCATCTAAGTGGCATATGCAGCACTTGAGGTCAGGTCAAAGAGCAAATGAAGTAACAGTTGCAATTCTGCTGGAGAACCTGAGAAGGTTCCTCCTGTCTCTATTTCCACAAGGAGGCTGACAAACAACTGTCCCAGGCAGTGATTTCTCAAGAATTTGCAATCACAGCCAAAACGTAAACTCGCAAGACAATATATCAGTGAACAGGGAAAAGGTCAACAGGGAATCTGAAAAGTTGGTTAGCAAAAATAAAAAACAAAACCAATCTTAAAATAGAGACTCTGAAGTTTCACAAAATATAATGCCTACTCTACATAATCTCACACACAGAAGTATGCTTTTGGTTCTTGGGAGCACAGAAACAAGGGGAAAAGCCTCAGAAAGTGGTGAACAGTATCTCAAAGACATATGAAATGAAACAGATGAAAGACTTGGGAAGTAATCATTCAAAAGTGACAGTGAAGCTGGAAAATAACATTTCTAAGAAACAAATGGTTTAGCAAATGTGTAAAATCCACTAACATAGAATTGGCAAAGCATAATTGAAAAATCGTTTTAAGTTGGCTTTTATTAAGTTTTACGTACCAATGTTGTTACAGGTAACAGCACAAGCATGCTCTTGGCCTTTACTGGAAGTAAAAAGATTTCAGATCACCAATTTCTGTTCTTTTTAACTAGAATCAAGGGGGAAATTTGAAAGTTCGATAAATTTTTTCACATACTTTTAGTTCTTATTTTTTAAAAAAATACATTCATACATCCGCATTAAATTGCTCCAGAAATTATTCCTGTGCTGATCTAGACACATCAATAGAAAATGTTGGCTATTAAAATCAACACTGAACACAACTATTTTCAAAGAATGCAACTACTAGCACTTAAGCACAATTATTTTCTCTGATATACACCAGTATATGAGGAACATATCTATGAATGAGATTAAAGGCTGTTTTCGGCAATCAAGAGCTAAACAATTAATCACTGGAAAACAAAATGGAAGGAAAAGAAAATTAGTATCAAAACAGAGAGACGTTAAACAGTGATATTGGTGGGTGACCTGTACAATCCAACAGCATCAGAAGCGGATCTTCCAGGCAGGGCAGACCAAGTAGAACAGACAACCTTGTTCTGATGTAGAGTTTTGCTACACTCTGTAGCAAAACAAGTGGACTCTCAGACTATTCTGCTTTTCTGGAGTTCCCATCACCAAAACCAAGGCTAACCTAATGGAAAAACTGTTTTACAACAAAACGGAATGAACTGTGTCCTTCCACGCCCCAAACTGTGTCCTTTTTTAAAAGTAGCTGTCTTTAAGCTATCTAGTTTCCCATAGCTATTAAGTTCCTCATGAAAGACAGGATAAGAATACCAACAACCATAAGTTGAAAAAGACAGGATAAAATATTTTGGAAGAATATATAGGGGAAAGTACCTAGTAATAATCTTGTCCTGGTGCACTCTCGTGCACTCAATGTGAGATTTGAATGACATTTTTAGAAGTGTTTTAAACTTAGGAAAAGATATAGAGGTTCACACCCTGCTTTTGGATACTGCTAGTTCAAAATGAAGCCTTTGCTCAAGGAATCATGTGAAAGGTTGTTAGAGTAAGACTTACAGTGATGGGAATGCTCTTGTTTCCAGGCAGGCTGATTGAATAAATCCGTTGGGTTTTTTTTTTTTTTGGAAGACACACAAACTTCTACAGTCATCTTTCCTCCTGAATGAAAGTGCGCAGAGACAAGATCTCAGGTCTGCAGTTCTGTAGCAGATGTTTTTGATACAAAGTGATCTGCCTCAAGCATATCTGAGTTCTTAACCATCGCCCTGTGTAGTGTCAGATCCAGTTTCCAGGTCCCGTGAGTCAAACCCTACTCAGAGAGCCAAGCAACTGTCACAGTCAGTCTGTCCACTCTACAATTTGCTGACATATGTGGTGCTCATATATTCTCCCCAACCTGCGATTTTATTTATTATCTGGTACAGTCAGCAAATAGTTTTTGGTGTCCTTTTATTTGCATAGGGACATAATCATAATTCTTTGGTTGACTTGTAATTATTAACATAAAAACATAATGATTTATGTCTTGGAGACGCCATGAATTTGAGGACACTTATCTGTAGATGTGCAGGCTCTCAAAAGGTAATTCCTGCTGGGTGTTTACTTCAAAGTCTCTGCAAGATTAGAGACAAAGGCATAAATAGCTATCAACCCAGTGTCCTCCCTGGAGTCCTGAACAACAAGGATGAACATTGCAAAGTCTTGTAATCATAAGCAAGCTGAAAGAACTGTGCTTCCCATTTTAATAATTCAGCCATAATAGTAGCTAAGAAATTTGGCAGGGCTGGTAGAAAGCTGTTCTTTCAACTGAAAAGAACGATGGAAGTAGTCTGAGTGGTCCAGAACAACATTCAGACAAAGAAAGCAAGGAGTCCTGAGCAGAGGAAGAAAATGCTCTTCAGCATAAAAAGTACAGAGAGGTACCAAGAAGAACAATCAACCAAAACCAAGTATGAAGTGTTCTATGCACAAGACACTGCCAGCAACTAACAGAGCAGACAGAGTGCTGCAGCTGCTGATGGAAGACAGGTTCTGATGTGGAGACAGATCATCTGGAGAATTCAGCCCAGAAATAGCTCACTCAGCTATTGCTCAGGCATGCAAGCACACTGTGGGCACAAGAAAAAAATTGTACTAGTACAGAGAAGGGTAAATGAAAGCCTCCTGAATTATGAGAGATAAGATGCTTTTTGGGTTAGCTGTACATAATCCCCACACAAGAATTTTTCACATGATCTCAGCTGCCTTGGGTTCTCATCCTAGAAGTGGGCATGCAATTATTGGGATCTTCACAAGCAAGGGAAAAAAAAAGCCAGGAGCAGAAAGGGGAGAGAAGAGTAGTCGCACTTTAAAGCTATAAAGTCATTCTAAGCTCTCATTAAACTGAGTTACTAAACATCCATGGCACATCAGAGAGTGGGATAAACCTGACTACCCATGTGATTGTGTATCTTTAACTGATGCATCTGAGTGATAAGGTAAATGATTTTGTGGTGTCCAAACCTCTGCTTGAAAACAGTGCATAATCTGTGCTTTACAATATGCCAGTTACGTAACTCTACATGACTATAAATGTAACATTCTTTGCTATGCTGAATTATTATTTAACACAATGGTGTATATTTACAAAACGCATCCAGTCATAAATATCACCACTGCTAAACAGAACAATTGGGAAACAGCTTTAGTTTTGAAATATTTATATACGGTTTAATGAAAAAAAAAAAAAAATCACCAAATCAATCGTAGCACATAGCTCTATGACATATGAGATTGTAATCTAATCTCATGTTTCAGAAGTTTTCTTTAACAGCACAAATGGACTGTTTATAATAATCTACCAGATTATCAGAATAAACTAATGGAAGGAACCTTCTTTAGGGTAACTCAGGAAAACTCAAACAGTAAGCAGACGACTTACTAAAGGGTAAGGTCTATGTGCTGCTAAGTGCTAAACTCCTCCTGCCTCCACGTACGTTTCCTTGTATGTGCTCCATACATGTAAGTTCCCACAGCTGTACCACATAAATAGCAGAGTAAGTAACGTACAACTGGCCTTTCAGACACAGTAAGTAGTACTTGGAAAGTAGGAAAGAAACACAAATTGTGCACCGGAGAAACAAAAACTAAGCAATTTCTAATGCAATTTTATCCATCAATGAATGGCTGATTAGATAGATATAAGGCTTTTCTAAATGTAGACATAGCAATGTCATGAAAATAAAAGTAATTTCTCAGGCTGAACTAAAAAAAAAAAAAAAATTTTTTATTTTGATGCAGCTTTACAAGTCTGCATTCACATCCATTTCCATATGTGCATGACAAAGTTCTCACACCACTGAAATAATGCCTTTAAGATTTTAAGTCTGTGGAATCTGAACTCCTTAACAGTTAAGCAACTGCACAAATTCTAGAATTGGGGACTTTAAACCGTCAAACGGAGCATAGACTTGACCAGAAGTTCCCTGTGCAATACTAACGCAAGCTTGGCCAAAGACACAAACAGCAGCACGTGCAATGTAATTGCAAAAAAAGCAATCTTTGCTCTAGAAAGATATATACCAAAATAGCCCAAACATCCCTGTATACATTCTTTTGAAGGACAGAGAAAATAGAGACAGAAAGTGAGACTTGGAGCTCAACATGTTTAGCTTACCAAAATTAGACAGAAAAGCAATTGATTTATATTATCATTTATTTTAGGATACTAATAGCTGGCAAAAAGAACCATATACAAATAAATTAGAACAAGTATATATATATGCGTGTGTGTGTATATATTTGATCTCTTTGTATCTTCATTTCAAATAAGAATGGACGCTTTCTGGAAGATATGTGTCATGCTCAACAAGAGGAATGTTTTAACGAGACAAGCAGTTGTACTCAATATGAAGTTGAACAGGAAAAAAGTGCAAGTGGGACAGAGAGTATAGAAAGATCCACAGAGCCAATATCTAGGACAGCTTCTGGCAATTTAGAAAATCTATATGCAATCTATAGATTTTTTTTAGCTATTTGTACAACGGTCTGTGTGTATTTAACTCGCACATTTGTTGCCAAGGAGAGCACCACATATTTATTGTGTACAACACTGTCCTGATGTATCCACAAGACAATGAAAGCAAAACAATTAATATATTAGAATAATTGGATAAGGAAACAGAAGCTGGTTTCTTTGATTGTCTACAGGATAGTGAAATTCAAGAAATGTCCGCTAAAAGGTGAACAAAGGAAACAGTACTAGAAATGGCTCTGAAAAATCTATGTACACTCCACAGAAGCACGGTATGAACATTCAGTCTGAGCAAGTTATAAAAATAGAAGCTGTGAGCAGACCAGAAAGAGAGAAGGGCGATGGGACCCTAGAAGAACTGACCAAAACTTGTGATTACTTGGAAATGAGGGTCTATACAAGTAAGCTTTTTTGGCTCAAAGTTCTCCATGACAGTAATTTTAGGGCTAAAACTACAACCGAATTTTGAAATGTCTCAAAATTTTTTCTGCACACCTGTTTTCAAATTTTGAATTGAAAATATTATACAGACCTCATAACTGCAAAACCAGGTGATATATTTGCTATAGTCATGTGCACCATGGTGTGCAGTGTTGCTCTTGTGAATACTGTTTGTCTTTAAGCAGTTAATTCACGGATTTCGGTGCTGCTCACAGAGCCCAGAGCATCTACGCACCGTGACAGCTACGAAAGGCAGTCATAATGGTGTAAGGGTAGCAGTCCCTTCTATGTCCTTTTTAAACAGATGAGAAACCACTGGATCAATTACTGTCCCCCAGCACAAGATATGGTCAGTGCTAGAAGCTGTTAGACGAAATGCAGCCACAACACCATGTGCTGAAATGTTCCTGTGAGTACATCTTGTCCAGAACTAGCAACAATCCCTTTTACTTTGATAAATGCCTGTGTAGGAGGAAATAATTTGGGCTAGATGCATATGTCTATTAGCCTGTTCAGAATCATTAAATTGCTTATTACTTTGTTAATATGTATGGTGTGAATTTATTCATCTACAGAAATGAGAAGTACAATAAAGAAAAAATACTATTCTATTTTTACCTAGAAGTATTATTCTTTATAGCAAGAGAAAAGCACAGCAAGGAAAACAAGATAAGTAACCCTTCTGAACCATCTCTGACATGTAGGAACACTTTTTCAAATTTTAGCAATGCTCCATCAGCACAATAACTGACAATCAGTACTGATATTGCTGAGAAAAATCTTCTCATACTCTTTTTCAAAAAGATCAACAGACCAAGACAGGCTCGAGGCTAGAATGACAGCTTGATCAAATCAGTCAGACGAAACAGAGGTCGCTTAAATATAGCAAGTCAGTGATGATATTCATAGATTCATACCTAGGTATTCTAAGGTTTTATGACGGGAAATGCTGCAAAATTGTGTGCACCTATGTGTTGATAATATATCGTTCCTTATTACTGAAAAACCCAGAGTATAAAAATAACTTATAGCAAAATTTAAAACTTTGAGCATACACATGATAAAGTGAAATTGCTCTTGCAAAAAGGAGATACATACCCTGATGCATACTTTCAAGTCTGTTGTGTCTCTTCAGCAGTTACTTTAACACGCAATTACTTAAAGCATATTAAGGTTTCAAAAAAGAAAAAACCAAAACCCAACAATTTTCAGGAGAACAGTGGAGTTTGCATGTATCAAGCCCACAGAAATGCCTTGCAATGTACATAGAAATCAGCTACTCATTCCTGACTACCCATCTTCACAATTGTTAGCTCATGTCAGAAGAAATGAACAAAACCAACTATTACAAAATGCCATCAAATATCAAGTGTCTTCCTACTTTTAAGCTTGTAAACTTAGAACAATTACAATAAAATAAATAGACACAGATTTTTTTTTGATATGGCTTCTTAGATGCTTTTCCACCCAGCCATTTGACTCCCATGCCATGAAGTTCAGGTATGCGTATTAATCACCAAAAACGTGTCAAGTTTCTCCATCACTTTACAGTAAGTCCACTTCAGACTAAACTTAGCTGCTTCGCGTAGCGACCCGTAACACTTACAACTACTTTCAGGGAGCTGAAAATGACAAAATTCAGCTGAAGCCCCCTCCCCTCTCCCTTTGACACATATACTTTTAAAGCATGACTGTTAATAACCTAAAATACAGAAATTTAAAGGCTTTTGCTGAAAACATCTACCTTAGTATAAATCTATGGTCAGCTTACTACAAGAGTTAACTCACTAGTCAAAATACTGAGAAATGTCTGTTTCCATAGGCCAGAGATCTCTTTTAGGACTGGTTCTTGCTTTAAGCAAGCAGTGAATAGGAAATACTTGTGTGCAGAAAGCTTACCTTCCAGTAAGTCTCTTGCCAGACCTGGTTCTGCCCCTGTGGACCGAACAAAGTCTGACAGGACTGCGTCCATATCAAGAGTCATGTGATCATTCAGAGATGCTGCCGGGCACACAGCAGCACGACGCCCTGGTTGGCTAGAAGGCGTCCATCTGCCAAGGAGAAAAAGAAACAGGATTTTAGATTATACTTCAAAGTAACGTAAACAGCATTTCTTCTCTCTTCCCCAAACCAGACTATTAAAAATGCTAAACCATTCAATTTACAGCATATTAAAACAAACAGCATTTGTCATCCACCTCTGCCTTAGCCCAGAAGCTGTTGATCACTGACACTGGAAGGTTTTCTCTTTCTTAACATTTCAGATTTGTTCTGATTTTTCTTATGTGCAGCTTGTAAATAATTCTGCAGCTTGAAGACTCCAATCCAGCTAAACACAGGCGCTGTTCATCCAAAGCACAACCATCATTGTTTGCCGTGTTGTTTATCACTTTGTTTTTCTTTGCCTGTCAGAGCTATGATAAAAACACTAGCTTTGAGCCTAAGCTGGGGTTTGGCCTATGCATTGCTGCCGTCCCAATACCCTGACAATCATCTCATGGAGTCAATTAACAGTGACACCTTTCTCCTCTTCTCCTCCTGAAGCAACTGTGTAGGGAAGTTCAGAATGGCACCTCATCTTTCTCCTTTGGGACAGATGTTTCCTGCCATGTTGCAATGGCCCTTCAGTTTCTCAAACATCCCTGCACAACCAGAATGCTCGCATTGTGTGGAAACATTACAGCTGTCAGCCAGGCAAGCAAGGTACCACCTAGCTGCTCTACCACTGGGATACTGAGGCCCATAGTCAGAAATCAGAGGGGAAGGAAGCCCGGCAGCCAGGATTCCTAGCTAAGGACTGGGGAATCAGCAAAGGGACTAGAAAAGGGACAACAAGCCACGGCCTCTGGAGGCAGCTCCTGTTGATATCCCCTCAAGAAATACGTACAAGCTGCTAAGGTAAGTGGACCACCATTGAGGAAGGCAGTTTGAAGAGAACCTCTTTTCCTCCCCAGACCTGTGGGCCTGTGTCTACCTTGTGCAGCCTCTCAGAAGTTCCTTTTGTTGTGTGGCGTGTGCTGCAGAACAGCAGGTTGCAGGTTGATTGCTACCATGATGGTGCATGGTTGACAATATCGCACCAACCCAGAATTCCTGGTTTCCATGTATCAGCTGACTGACTGACATGATACATGATTGACAAGAGAGACAAGGTGTGATCAGCAAGACTCGTTCACCCTGTAATAGTCCCATAAAACCAGTATGGAAGTCTGGTGGTAGCACAGAGGCTAACAGTGGACTACTGCAACCTGAACAGTCATGCCACCATTGTGTGCTGCTGTACTGGCCACGCTTACATATGAACTGGAGTCAAAGGCAGTCATCAAGTATCGGGTGTATTTCTAGCTTCCTCTACTGTAGTATTTCTACACTTGAGCTTTCAGTGGAGAAGCCATTTCCACAAACCATATCAGAGAGATCTACAAACATACAGCACAAACACTTCAACCAACTGCAGCCCAGCTGGGAGAAGCAGAAAGGAAGGGTCTGGCAGGATTTCACCCCTGTTCTTCTCAGAGATGTAATTAGAGTACTAGTTAATACAATTAGGGTACACAAAAGTCTTGACTGGTTGTATATCTAATTCCCTATGCCCCTCCACAAACTCCACCCAACCCAGCCATCTATCCAGGGCTTTCTAAAGTACTTATTGTGCAATAGTAGCTTAACCATAAGAGAAAAGCACCAACATTTTTTTTTTTTTTGGATAAGTGGAAGATGTCAGGTTTCCTTCCTGGAAGGATTTGTCTGTCCAAAGGCAAAAGGACAGCAGCTTGATGTGAAAAAAACAGGACTGCATCAATATGTCACTGCACTGGGTGACGTGGGCCAGGTTCTAGTAGCGGGGGCTGCAGGGGTGGCCTCTGTGAGGAGGGGTCGGGGCTGCTCCCTGCTGGACTCAGCTGCTTCTGGCCAGCTCTGCAATGGCCCACTGCAGGGCACAGTTAGCCCAGCAGCCAAGCTGGTGGCACTTCTCTAAAACCAGTCCTGCTTCACAGGAAATTAGAAGGTTGATTTTAAAAGGAAGAGGAGAAAGATGGAGCTGATATAACAGTAATTTATAAGTTTTGTTTTGTTTGTTGTATGGTCATTTACTGATGATCAAACACTGCAGCTACACTGCAGTTTTTACTGCATTTTTAAACAGTCTGTGGGGGGCAAAGGGTACTCTCTTCGGAGCACAGTCACCTAGGGACCCGTGAGGAAGCAGATCATGTTGTGCCTCAAGTGAAATGTGACATGATGTCCGGCATGGAAGTTTTTCTCAGCAAAGCCATGGCTGACAAAAATACTCTGCCCTACAGCATTTTGTACCTACTTTTTTGTTCCTGAAACAGTGAAACCCAGCCTTCTAGGAAATGTTCTCCACCAATATAAAATAAAAATTAAAGAAGGCACTACAAGAGTTGCTGGTGCTAGACAAGCTATTAAGACAGCTGGCATCCAAAACACAGTTATGCTAAAGCTATCTCCATACTTCTACCCTGCCTGCATTGCTGCAGAAACAGCACAAAGCAAAGAAAACAAGATGAAGTTAAATGATAGACAACATGAGCAAAAGCGTGTTGGCCAAAGTTTACCTTTGAACATGAATGAGAATTTTCCTGTTAATTCCTCCTCACAGGCTCAGTTGCAACTTCACCACGTGCCAAGGGTGAGGACTAGCATGGAGATTTCCTGCTGGTAGCAGATGATATTGGTTGGCTCTTGCTTGTACCACAGCTACAGAGAAATAAACTGTGAAAGAAATTGGAAACCAGTTGATTACACTGTTCCTCAAATGAAACACAGTCCTTTCATACTCCACGTCCAATCACCTGGTTATATTTAACCATAAGAATTCAATGCCTTTGCTTTCTCAGAACTTGCCTCTTTCTGCAAACACATATCCCAGGCAGAATACAAACAACATTTACCTGCTGCCACGAGAGGGTGGGGTCCTCCTCAGCCTCCTCCATGAGGACTGCCTGCAAAACTCAACTTAGCCCCACAAAATGGAAGTGTGTGGGATATGGCTGCACACCTACATGTTTTGCAGTATCGCAGCAGATTACGTTGTTGCTAATCCTACCTATGACACAGCCTTCTGGCCCGCATCATTGTGTGTTTTACACCACTTCTACATTCATGCTTTTATACTATTATACAATTGCATCATTATGTTGGGGCTGCATTAGAATAGCAGGGGAGGTGATCCTTTCCCTTCTTTCCAGCCCTGATGAGGCTCATCTGGAACCTTATGTCCAATTCTGGCTCCCTAACACACAAGAGACATGGACATACTAGAGCAAGTCCACTGAAGGACCACAAACTGCACATCTGGATCACCACTGGACAAGGGAAACCCTTCTCAAATGTAACATAATGAAGATGTAGTAATGAAGATGTAGTAACAGAGGGAAAGCTGGAAATATTGAGGAGGCTAGTTAAAAAAGGAACGCAGACGCTTCAGGAAGAGAACTACCTTAGTAGATTATGGCCGAATTTGGCATCTAAGCTTTGTAGCAATTGAATTTGTTTCAATGCAAATGCAGAAAAAAAAAAAAGCTACCTTTTTTTTTTTATAAATACCCACACACGGATCCACTGTACTAAACACCACTAACATCCATACAAAAAGATGACAAGAAACTAATCCAATTAGTTTCTTTAGTGACTAGGAGAAAGAATGAACTAAATGCTAATCAGCAGGATGAAACCATATGGACCAAGCAAAAAGAACCTGCCGCATGTGAATGACACACAGCATCAGTGAGCTTCAGAGAACAGTGAAAGGTGACTCAGTAGAATGACTGCTAACGTAAAACGCGCCAGCTGGGCACTCAAGCACAGTCACATTGTGTGGGGGCCAGGCTGCTCATCAATTTAGAAAACTGCAGCGCATATCAGTCTGCAGAAGTCCATTGATGAGTTGTCTCAGTGTCAGCATTATTTCAGTATTTCCAAAAGTATTACTGAAAAGATAGCCTTCTAACAGCAGAAGCCAAGACCAATCTCTTTCTGGATTTATGACATCACCATTACCTCAGAATTGCCTCTTGATTACATGATCATGAGAACCCAAATAGTAACTGTGTCAACAGACCCATTTCATTCTGATCTCATCCCAGCAAAGGTTATGGCAGCTGCTTATGAAGATCGTTTCTACAGAAGAGGTTCTTCCTGGCAATGCAGAAAGTTCTCTGTCCATCCATAGAAAGCTGGTAACAGCTGTGCATTGACAGCTGATGAAAACACAGCTCCCGTGCAATGGAGCCAGATGTAAGGCTAGCCATTGTTTTAGTGAGAAACAGTAATTAAAAATGAAATACTAGCCAGGTTCCATTAGATAGCTGTACAGGTAGAAAACACCTGCCGTGCGTTGGGCGCCAAGGAAGTACACCCAATCCAGAGCTTCCAAATCCATGACAGTGCGAGGAAAACGTTTCCTAGTCAAACGCTCCCTCTACACCTGTACACTATGCTATATAACTCTCTAGGCTCTGCATCCTGCAATGGGGTTACAACACCTGCACAAAAATATCCATGCTATTTAATTCTTCCTGTGGCTCATCAGATCTACATTAACAGCACAACATAGATTAATAGTGTTTATTCAGACACGTGTCTGAAAAGATGGATCAGTGATGAAACTTGTTAATGAATGTTACAAATGAAAAAAAACAAACCCACCACTGATTGCCTGAAGTAGCACTGGTTCAGTGCTGGGTTATTTAAAAAAGAAATAACATCTATAGCACTGTGCTGGAGCTGAACTCCTGCACAGTTTCCATGCAACCTCCACATTTCAACACAGCTGAATTAAGAACATCCAATGCTGGAAGGGACAGCTAGAATCTCTGCTACACACCTAACTGAGGGGCAACCTGCTGCGGAACCTCATTCCTTGTACACTGGGAAGGTCTCACAAAGTCCCTGAAGCATTATAAACTGAATGTGGTGCTACCAAACCCATAAATATTCACAGCTCCTGTAAAAAAACCCAACGAAATAAACCCCCAAAACTCCCCAAAGAAACCTCCCCCCAAAAAACCCTCTCCAAAACTCAAATACTAGGTTTCCTACTATAGCAGTATTTTACTCACTGTTAGCACTAACTACTAACAACATACTGTTTCTTTTTTTCATGCAGCAATCATCACCCCTCTACCCCATTTTGTAGTCACAATTATCACAGGTGGCAGGTTTGGGTTTTACTGGAACTACCTCACCCTGAAGAAAAACCTTTACAAAAAGCCGGAACTATGCATGCTCTACCTTCTGAAAGCGAGGAGTGGAGTTGGCAGATTCTCCCTGTATACATTTGAACTAGCACTATTTTTTTTCCCCAGAGGGAGTTGTTTTCTCAGCTCTCTAGAATTTACAAGGGGGAAAAACCCAACAAACCAATTCCCCACCTCCAAAAAAGTCTTTTAAAAAATAATATCTTTGCCAGAAAAGTACTATTAGCTATGAAAACCCACCCAGATGGAGTAGTAGGAATTACTAAGCAAGAAAATAAAATTAATTGTAAAGAAGGAGGCAGTGACTCAGAAGCCAGATGGCTACCAGCCTTAGTCTTCTCTCCAGATGAACATGGTCTCTCCTAACCTACAAAACCACCACATTTGCTTTGGATGGCTCATCAACTTAGTTAAACCAACTTAGGCTTAAATATAGGCACTTGGAGGAGATCTAACACAACCGTCCAATTCATACCCACCTGTCCACAAGCATCCCTCCTCTTGCAGTTAACAGTATAGACACACATATATACTTGCAGTTTTCAGAAGTGTCACACATGATACACCAACGGCACTTTGAACTGAACGGAAATGGAAGCGTCTTCACCCTCAAAACACAATGAAGACCTTAGTTTTCACTCACTTCTATCCAAATTCACCTAAATAATTTCTTATTTGTACAGAGCAAATATAAGAGGTAGTAAAAGGGGATAATTTGTTGTATATTGTGAAAAAAAAAGCATTTAAAAATATTTAAAGAGGAGAGACTGATTGCATCTAAATGTTAAGATAGGTTAATAGGATTTGAAATCAATTTAACACAGATTCAGTTATATTTGATCTTTTCTATTCCTTTAAGTATCCCTCCCTTAAAACTAAGCCATACTTGGAAGTAAACATTGTTCTTCTGAATCTAAATTTGACTTCTTCAAAATCAAATAGCTGCATCCAGTTAAACAATACGAAGATTTTTTTTTTTTTTCCAAATGGGCAGAAAGAGATGCATAGGGCTAACTAGTGAAGCAAGAGCAAGTATGTTAAAACAGATCCCACGCCTCCAAAATACAAACAGCTGACAAAACAGAGGTGAGGAATAGAAAGAAAACAGCGCACAAACTGTGCACAACGGACAAACTCTCAGGAAGACATAATGATTAAACTGCAGCTTAGATCTTTCACTCTCCTAATTTTCCAAGCAAGGATGGAATAAGCCCCATCAATAACCTGCCCGGTCTCCGTGCTCTAGAAGCCAGTGGAAAGACACCCATTGCACTAACCCAGTTCCCCCCACACGTTGCATTTCCCCACAGCGTGACACGACTACCTGCCTGTTAACATCACGGATTCCTCGCAGCTGGTCTGGCAATAGAGAGGCCTAGGGCAGTCCACTCTCGTGCTGAATGTTCATGCTGCTTGCGCTTCTGGTTGTGAAGCTGAAAGACCCTGTTTTGCACAGCTCCCGACTTTGAAAGTAATTATTTCTGACATGCCACATTTGATTGAGAATGTCATTAATTTTAGTCTTGCCAATAACATAAAATTGAAATCAGCGTACCAAATAAGACCACTACTTCTTAACGAAACGTTTAAATTTTTTTAACTCAGGCTGTGAAATTGCTCATTCTTTCCTGCATGCAAAATGTATTTACTTACATTTTCATAGACACTTTGATTTTTCAGTAAGCCAGAGAGTTTTTATGTGGTTATTACATCTCTAAAGCTGCTCCACTCTTGATCAGATAACACTTTGCCAAACATTCATATACAAGACAAACTATTAAGGACAAAACCGTAATGAAACAATCAAGTCCATCAAGTTTTATTTAGGAGGGGAACATCAGCTTTAAGGGAACTGGTAGTTAATGCAGGCACTCAGGTTTTCAGACTGCCTAGGAAGAACACCATGTATACATGAGTCGTTAATCGTTCAGAGCACTTGTTGCCCAGGTAGAAGATGATTGAATATTAAGATACAGGGCGAACATGAAATATAGAAAGATAATGCTCTGCCAAGAGAAGCTGAAAGGAGCGGCATTCAATTTCTAGTGTTTTTGCACCAATTAAGACACAATTTTGTGAATATTATGGTTTGTGTACAGGAAGACTACCTTATTCCCAACATGAAACTTCTCCCTACATTTTATTTGGGTTAACATCAACATTATTTAACACACTACAACCTCAATTCAGTAAACTTTCTGTATTCAGAGTAACGCTTCAATCATGCTTTGTTTCATTGTTCCCCTGAACAGCTGGGAACTTTCTCCTCTATGTTTAGATATATATATTTTTATTTCTGCACAGAGATAGCCAGGTTCACATTCAAGATACAGTTGGAAAAGTCAGAAACAATTCCTCATATAAACATGCTTCTGTTTTTCAGTATTCAAAGTGCAACCAGAAGGTCAAACCAAAAGCGCAATGTTGGCAAAGCCTCTTCTGGAATACGGGAGCAAGTACTTATGTTTGAGAGAGAGCACCTCAGAGTGAAACAGGTGAAATGAAAGGCAAGACATTATGAGCAGGGAAGCATTTTATCTGAGGAGAAGCCAGGAAAAGAGCTTGGATTGCAGAGCCAATGCAACAAGGCTGAGAACTGACTGAGACGGCTCTTCATAAATACACCAAGCCACAAGTAAACACGGTCTGGAAACAAAGTCAGGTCTCCCAGTGACCAAAGTACTGGGAACAATCTTTCCTTAGAAGCTGGGGAGAAAATACTGAATTATTTTTAAAAATAGAGCCACCTAAGTACGTGTAAAGTCCAATACAACATTCTGACGTAATAGGAAACCAGATTTAAACAGGGCAGTTTTCTTGCAATCCTGGGGCCTGTTTTTTAACACTAATAATCAGCTGAGTTTCTAGGAACCCCTTTCAGGGGTTGCTCTACCTGGGCCATGGAATAAGATAGGCTTCATTGCAACATTATAACCATTTCTATATGACAAAAGTCCATATTGAAACTTTTCCCTTTCTGTCTATATTTTCTACTAGGAAAATTATAAGCAATTTGCTTATTTCTGTAATAGGACATTAATATACGGATGGAGTTTACATATGGATGCAAACAAAATATTAGAAATTTAAAAGCAAGATTCTTCCTGAAAATGAGTTTTTAGAGCAACTTACATCAGTCAAAACCAACACTTTAAATTCGCAGCAGTATTTTATAGTCCCTTCTCAAAGGTCACAGTGATTATATGTGAAGAACTGGCGTAAGAACAAATTCCCCCTCTGAAGAAGAGTCTTCTCCCTGGTTTCTAGTTTTCTAATAAACAAATGCGTAGCATATATTCAAATGCAGACTGTATAATACATTTTTATCTTTGTATGTAACTATTTAGGATATGATACACTGTATCAAAAAAAGACACTCTATTGCCTGAATAATATACTGAGCTCAGTTGACAGTTTTTTCCTCTGTACAATTTGACCCATTTCTTTTAAAACTTACACTCTGTTGGCAAAACATGTGAGCAGTAGCTATAGAAATTCAGACATCTTTTCTAAGCTGATGATAACGATATATCTTATAAGTGGTTTTATTAAAAAAAACCAAAACCAACCACTAGTATATGACCATATTTAAAAGGAGAAATTATCTGGCAAACTTCTCAGCAGCATCTCTAGCTATATGAAGAAAGGTGTAGATATTTGTAATTAAGTTTTATTTATTTACCATGATCCAGTAATTGGAAGGAGATAAACAAACACAGGGGATTCAGAGAAAAGTTATGTCAAAGAGGGGAAAGCAGAGGTAGAAAATGAAATTAATGAACTAAAAGAATTAAAAGGCATTAGTTGAAGCAGCCAAAATAATAACTACCGAACGAAAGATAACATGCACTAGACCTGATGGCAAAGTGGGGTATTTGTATGTTAATTATAAAACGTGGACTCTCAAAATGTGTAAGGTAACAAAGTACAGTAGTGGGCCATCTACCTTCTCAAGTATAAAATAACAGTTACAGGAACAAAAGGTGAAGAACAGGAAAGAAGAAAAATAAAAACCTCCAATCAGGCATTATTACTAAAGTTTTGTCTATGTCAGGAATTAAAATAAGTTTACTTATAGAATGTTAGAATTAATTGTGTGATTGCTTAGAGGTAAGCTAAATTAGAATCAAGTGTGGTTGAACTGTAGCTTGCTTATAGCTTAGCATGAGTAGACCTTGTTTAAAACGTGGCATAAGGGACAGATCGCTCTGGAGAGGAGGTCACACAGGAGTACGGGACATCCGAAGTGACAAGGTAAGGCGAACCAAACCCATACCTCAAAGGAAGAGAGACCTTCAAAACAGGCAGCTGATAACGAACAAGACCTTGGTAACTTTTACTGAAAGGCCCTAGGGGCTGGTCTGAACTAGAAAACAAGGACACTAATGACCAGCTGCAAACTCTGAAGCTAAACAGATGGCCTGCCTAGAGACAGGGAGGGGACCCGATGGGGACCGAGAAGACCCCAGCCCTGAAATACCATTGGACTAACGGTTGTGTGGACAGTACATGAAGAGCGCATGGTGGGTGGGAACTTAGACTGTGAAGGGTAGAATTGCCGAGGGGTTTCTTTATTCGAGGTCCCTTGCGGTAGGGGCCCAGCTCGAGCTGTAATAAACCAACTCTGTTTACAGAACCGAGGGTCCGAACTCTTCATCACAGCCGGGGCCGAGTTTGGACCCAGCTGCACCTCGGCTGCTCCCTGGAAGGAGTTTAGAAAGCAAGGAGGTCCGGTCTGAATCCTGTGACTTGGCACAAATGTCTTCCCAGACTCTCCTTTAACAGTCTACACAATGGAACTCAGGAAAATTAACCCAAATTAATTTAACCGGATTTATCCACGTCCATTAAATTTCTTTGCAAACATTTTAATCTGAGAATAAAGTGTGGCCTTAATTTGGTTTGGCTCGTCTCTACTTCAAAGCGAATTAAACTAAATTCACTGGAGGCCACTTTAATTATGAATGGGAGAGTACACACAGGGACTTGGTGGGATTTAAGCTGCCCTCTTTAAATTCCTACATTTAATTGACTTGCATCAATTTTGCTCAGTATCTTGTGTAGACAAGACCTGAACTGATACCTTAGACACAGAAGTGGAAAAATAGAGAATAAGGGAAGCTCTGCTGAAGAATCCTCAGTCAACATACTAAACCCCTGTGGGAACCATCGAAGAAGAGCTATTATCGAAGAGAAGAGAATCGTTCAGCTACTGTAAGTTCAGGTCTAGGGAGAATACTGTCAAAGTTCAGAGACCAGCTGGGAAGTACTTTAAAAACACAGCTACATTTCAGTTTTCAGAAATGCTATTTATTTAAAATGTCTACTATTTCCCTATTTATTTTAATTCTTTGAAGCTAGAATTATTGATAAAGGACACCACCAAACCATCTTTTGAGGTGATTTATTTAAGAATTAGAGGTTACAACCTACTATTAGAGGCTAAGATAAAAGAAGCTAGAAAAGAAAAATGGAAAAGATCACACTGCATGTAAGTGCTACGCCACACTCCCACTGAAGAAATGTTATAGAAAGCTGGGGACACTTAACACCTTAAAATACCTGAGTCCTTATAAAATGTTCTGAAACACCTGGAGTCACTGATAAGACTGACAACAACCAAGAGGTCCTTTACTTGCACTCCACCACAGATGGCAGTCTAGCAAAAAGCACGGCACCAGTCCCACATCAGATGCACACATTGGAAGATTAATTCATCTGCTCAGGAAAAATTGCAACAAATAAATGAGAGGTCCACAGATGTAGGGGTCCAGAACTGAAATAAACTGACAAGCAGGAGACGGAGCCTTTCCAGGTACAGATCCTGTTCATCCCTTCATCGGTATTTTTTCAGGATAAAACACCATTGCTATAATGGTTTTGCTTTCAGACAGGACAACAGATAAATAGAATGAACATAAGGCAATTACAGTGTTTGCCCTATTTTATTCACAAGGACCCTCATGTGATTATTGTATTTTGGCAGAAAGCAGCAGTGCAAGAGATAAATGTAATGCCACTGATAAAATGGGCATTTCCCTAAAACAAAGACCTTTGTTTTAAATCAAATTCAAGTATCAATTATTCTTTTATCTGGGAGAGTGACAAAGAAGTAGGTACTATACTACTACAGTAGGTACTATACAGTACTGTATGGAAATATAACAATTAGAGGTTCAAATGTTCATCTGAAGCCTCTTATTAAATGCACAGTTTCATTAAGGAACATGCATCTCTTCCACTAGAACATATCTCTACAGAAGCAATATGAACAAGCTAGATTTTGTCCTCATTCAGAGTTTTTTCCTTATTTTTTTCCTCTCATTTTCTTCATTTATAAATTTTTCCTGATGCTGCAAGAAGATATTGTTCCCACATAGCAAACATACCCCTCCAAATGTCATACTTCTTTCAAATAAAGAAGGTATACTGGCCAAAATCTTACCAGAGTTTTCTCTCACAAAAACATATACCACATAATCCACATACACAAAGTTTACTTCAGTACATAAGCGGTACGATCTGAATAAGCATTATTGGATACATGTAACGTGGAGTTTCACTATTTTCCAAGTTTGTGTTTCATTAGAAATGGAACACCTGGGCCTACAGGCACCATGAAATGCATGCAGCTCAACAACCAACACAACGAAGATCAGCTTAACCCCTTGCTGTTCCCTCCATCTTGAGTTACTTAGCCCCCGACTTCTACACTGCGAATCCTAAAATTAATTGTCATAGCAACAGGAGTCCAAGTCTTCATTTACAATGCAAATAATCTTTTCAATCATGTTATTCATGCATACCCGCACAGCTTCTGATTTGCAGCGTATGGCAGTCAACTCTTTAGGGGGGACGTGGGGAGAGGAACAGAACACACAGGTATGACACGCTGCATGCAGTGCTCAACCTCAGCCTCTGCTTTACAGAAAGTTCCTTCCTCCTGTACTTCCATTTCAGAATAAACAGCTGCTGCTGGAAAGCCAGACTGCTAAGATTAGTTCTGCTGTTAAGGCTGCTTATTCTTGAGCTGTAAATAGACAGACAGCTGATTACAGCTACCTTTGAACAAGTTTTTAATTTGACTTACTTAAAACAGACTTTAAAGAAGAGTTCCTTGAGGCATGTGTCAGATGGGCGTTAGGCTGCTGGTTTTTGGTGAGGAAAATAATCCATTTTTGCCACAGTAGAAGGTATGAATAAGCAAAATTTTGTCCCCTGAGAAATCTGGAAAAAAAAAAGAAATAGTACATTAATCAGTGTACTATTCTATGCTATTTGAATAATAATAACTGGCAAAATCAACTTTACCTTTGGCCTTAGGAGCCTAACAGATACTACTCTCCATGGAGATAAAAGTACCATGCACCATAATTTGCATTAAGAAGATTACTTGGGCACAACCCAGACAATTAAGAAAAAAAAAAAAAAAAAAGAATTATGAATGTACAAAAATATTGGTATGGACATCCTATGAGAAAATGGTAATTCACACTTAAAAAATTCACTAACAGTTCTCTTTCTTAAGATTCATCAAATACATCTTTGGTAGGTTTTTCTTCTTATAAGCTATCAAAATCTACGGCAATGAAGTAGTGAAGAGTTATCCAGTAGAAGACTCAATTAGGATAGCCATTTTCTTTCAGGGAAAAAAGGGACAAACACAAAGAAACAAGGGACGCCACTTTATTTCATGTGATTTATTTATTTTTAAAAGAAACAGCATTTGTCTTGACATATAATCTCCTATCTCTTAAGTATAAGTCCTGCTGCTTGCAAATACATAATCCAATTACTATAAGCCTCGCCTTATTATTTTAAAAGGCACTTACAATCAGTTTCACTGTTTGTTTTTTTTAATCCATTCATAAAACTCATAATGCTTGTAACTGAGCCCAGCCTTACCAAAACTGGGATAACAGATATCTGCCTAAACCCTCTCATCATGGAAAACATTCCTTCTGATAATGCTTTTAAAACGGGCAGAAACAGAACAACATCCACAATTTTTATGAACTTGTGAGAATTATGGTATGAAACCAAAATATGATATTATTTCTCATTAACTCCTAGAATATAGACAGAAATAATCAAATCTCAGTAGATAATAATCCTTATGCAAAACATCCCAGCTGTGTATCAACTCAACTCTAACATTAAGCATTTGTGAGCTAATATGTAGTACTTAAGATTCCTAGCTTTTTTTTTTTTCCCTTCACCACAATCTATTTTCATGCCAGAGTCATACAGCTGATCAAAGAATTATCTTCAATTCTTTGTTGGAACTTACTTATGTGATGCACCACCTCAGATATCCTCATACAGAAGTAGATTATTTTAAAGTTCATAAAAACATAAAAAGAATAATTTGATACATTGCAAAGGAAATATAAGCAGCAGTCAAACCCCATTTGCCTATCACCCTCCTCTTTATCACTCTCACAGAACTTAAAAAAACCCAACTGCACAACCCTCATCAGCTTACAGAAGTAACTTTTAATAGCTCTAACACCTTCAAAGGTACTTCAGCTGCAAGGGACAGAAATAACCATCAAGTGTGAACATGCCTCAACATTTGCATGTATACGGTGTTAACAAACTGAAGTATCTGCACTATAAAGTTCTATTAGCTATAGGGAAATAACGAAAATATCTGTTACACAGCCTTCTAAATCAAATTATGACATTTCTGCTATGGAGACATAACTTTTCCTGTCCTTTTTCCGGCTACATAGTAACAAACAACCATCAAAACATTTTTATAGTTTTGTTCAAGGCGTCAGCTGCACAGAAAACCAAACCCCTTCCACCCAACACTCCACCTACTTCTTCAGTTGAAAGAGGACTTGATGAATGTGCTCGCAGTACATCCTTTTTTAGCAAATCACAACGTACCATTTAAACTACGCTAAAAATTACTGTTTGCTGTCATAAATAAGTGATCTAGAAGATCAGTATGGATACTATGATTGTTGGAGCACAAGGAAGCACACGTAATTCAGTCCTTTGGGGCTTTTCTCACACACACACTGCAACTTCATAGATTTATTTCGTTTTCCATGTTTGTTTTTTTTAGTTTGTAGCTGTTTCACTGAACACTTGATACTACAGTGTGCAAAACCTCAAGCTTATTCATAACTTGCAGTGAGATTTATAGCAGTTATTGCTATCCCTGCAAACAGTTTCTTCAGTCATTCTGTGAAATGCAAGTTCTTCCTTACAAATGGCCTTTCACCTGGCTAGCGTATGGGAGATTATAATCACAATTTGTGTAGCAATCAAAAACTAAGGCTGACTTTAGATCTTATGAATTTAATTTTGTTGTTATGAAGAGTGCTTCTGGCGGAGCCTTCTCCCTTCTCTGTACTCACCAACTGCAGAGTAAGCACAGGCTAAGGTTAGCTGCTGTGAATTCCCGGTTTAAGATCAACTTTAAATACCGCTTACGCTGTCTGTTGTGTTCCCCTCTATAACGGGCCAATACACTGCAGAATGCTCCCCATACGACCACAACTTGGTCCATGACAAATTATACAGGTATACAGAATAAAATTACTGTTAGCTATCAAAAGGTTCAGAGTGGAGAGCAATTTCAGCTGTAATTCCCTTAAAATTCTGGGAACAAATTTTGCATTTATCTTTCAGATTTGCATGGTCCCTGCAATAACTTCTGTGTGGAGTCAGCAAAGAAAATGAGGAAACAGACTAAAGATGCTATATATATATTTCAAATCAAAGAACTTGATTTCAAACAGGTCTTTTGAGGGTAAGAAGTAGTCTTGGCAAAACTGAGGCCAGACGGCACAATGGTTAACATTAAGAATGAATAGTCACAGTAAGTTTCTCAGTTTTCCCGTTTTTGTCCGACGTTTCAAAGTAAACACTGACAAGAAGCTGAAGCAGCTTCTTCCACTCAGTTTCTCTAAGTACCTCAACTCTCTTCTGAGATTCACGCAATCCTTGTCCTGAACTCCAAAGGGATCCCATTTTCCACTTCTTCCAACACAGGACTGAAATACTTCCTACAATCCCTGAGCAGCTTGGGAGCAGCCACACAGTGCTGAAAACCTTCTCTGCTAATCTTCTGTTGAACCTGGAGCAGCATCTCCCCACAAAGTCTCAAGTGGGTACTCACTTCCATTATTTTTGTGTCATGCATGCAATCTGAACTTGTTTTAGGACAAGACAAAAGCATTATTTTTTATAACATCAGCTTTGTGCTTAGTTTCTGTTAAGACTAGGCTTCTTTGGTGTAAGTTCTACATTCAGAACAAGGCCTCAACTGTTCTGCAAAGTGGCTCTTCGCAAAGATTTCATTTAGCTCAAGCAACATATGAAGGAAAATGTGTCTCTAATAATAAGGAAGCAGTAATATTTAAAAGTAATAAAAAGATCACCTGAAGGAAGAAGTTTTTATGTAGAAGATAGCTGCTATCACTGTGTAGGTCCTCCTAAAGAGAAATGACAAGCATCAAAGAAATTATGATTCTAGTTACGGAAAGTGGCTCTGCCATGTCCTGCAGATGTCAGAGCTGAAAATTGTGGGGGCAGGGTATAAAATTTGACACACGGCATCTGTCCACAGCTCATCTACAAAAGATCTATGGCTGGCTAATGTTTCATGGTCTTGCAGACACCTTTGACAATTATGTTACTCCCCAGAGTAAGGCTTCACTTTGATGATTCAGCTTTTTAATGACCAGTTGTTGAGCACAGCCCAGAGCTGTAGCACAAACAGATTTTCTTTTTGTACTGAACCTTCATCACTTCAAATCTCCTTGTAACCACTACATAAGAAACATCTATCGCTTTATCTGTTTCCTAAGTCTCTATGATCTGTCACAAGTTACTGATGAAGGAAAAAATTTCTCCTCTAGCTAGAAAAATTCTTATTTAGCCTGACTAGTGCTTCTTCCATGTGAGAAATGGGACCACATTTCTCTCCTCAGAGAGAAATGTGTGCAGTAGATCGAGCTAACAGGGATATGAAGGCAGAAGCCCAAAGGACAACAGAAGTGTTAGCATTACGAGCTCTGAATACATAGTCTCATTGATACGATTCTCCAATCATTCTTTATCTTGTTGTATACAGAGATCAGAGAAAGGTTCAACTGCTTAGTTGTATGTCAACGGCACACTCAACAGATTAAGAGCTCAAGTGTAGGCTTTTAAAAGGGAATCTTCAGCATATTGATACCTTGACGTAGACAATTCAGCTGCTATTTTAAACACAAGGTTTGACTGTCTGTTACTCTTCACTTTGCATTGTTCCTGGAATCATGGCAAAACACATCATGGTGAGTTTTCCACATTCCCCTTAAAAATACTGATCCCGCCTGTTGGTTCCTCCCACACCTTCAGTGACAGACTGGTGGGAAAGTTCCCTCTCAACACAAGTGCCCTAAAAATAATGGCAAAATTGAACTTCTGAAATTCAGATTATATACAAAAAGCAAGGCCTTGTAAGTCCTTAGATGGATATAACGCATAAAGAACAGCAAGTGACTAGCTTGTCAGGCATTCATATAACCTGCTGGAAGTCAACAGTAAGTGTATCAGCTCAGTGTATAGAGCAGCTAAAGAACTTACAGCAAGGAAGAGCTCACACAGCCACGTTAGGTAGCAAAACAGAACCAGTAATATTGCCAGCCCTGTGGCTCTCATCCTCATTCCACGAAACATTAAATTCCTGTTACTGCATTTAGTTTGGAAAACTAAGCTGAGAAGACTAGAAGGCTAAATTCTTTTTCCTACTAAAAACTATGTTTTAACATAATCACCAAGATTTTTAGAACAACTGGAGATACAAAGGAGAAAATAAAGATACAACACAGAATCTGGAACGATTCATTTCACAACATTTTGAAGATGCATAATATCAGTATAGCAACTGCGTGTTTCACTTAAACTACATACGTAAATGACAGTCTGAAGGACCCATTAGGAAAACTGAAAACCACACATCAGATAAGTCTAGAGAGAAAGCACTCCTCATTTGCATAGTAAAGAATATCTCACAGATGCATTATCAGAGGCCATGAAACAACTCCATAGCTATGCCAGTGACTGAGCAGTCAGAGCTTGTCGTGTAGCTAAACAGAAACTGAGTCTTTACTCTTCCTCAGCTCAGGCTGTCGAGCTGTAGGAAAGTCATGCAGTGAAGGTCATGCATCACATTTCGTACTGAGAAAGATCTGATATATTACTATAATAAATTATAATGGATATTAACCTGTTTTCAGTACTCTGAAGACACTCATTCCTACAGTCACTACAGAAGAATTAAAGTACAATTTTTATAAATCATGTTCAAATTGTTGGAATTTGCTAATGTTAAAAATCATAGAATCACAGAATAGTTAAGGTTGGAAGGGACTGTTAAAGCCCATCCAGTCCAACCCCCCTGCCAGGAGCAGGGACATCTCCAACTAGATCAGGTTGCTCAGAGCCCCAGCCAGCCTGGACTTGAACGTTTCCAGGGATGGGGCATCCACCACCTCTCTGGGCAACCTGGGCCAGTGCTCCACCACCCTCAGAGTAAAGAATTTTTCCTTATATCCAGTCTGAATCTGCTTCCTTCTATTTTGAAACCATTACCCCTTGTCCCATCACAACCGGCCCTGCTGAAGAGCTTCTCCCCATCTTTCCTGTAGGCCCTCTTGAGGTACTGGAAGGCTGCTATAGGGTCAACCCGGAGCCTCCTCTTCTCCAGGCTGAACAGCCCCAACTCTCTCAGCCTGGCCTCACAGGAGAGGTGCTCCAGCCCTCTGATCATCTTTGTGGCCTCCTCTGGACTCGCTCCAACAGGTCCACATCCTTCTGATGTTGGGGGCTCCAGAGCTGGACACAGTGCTGCAGGTGGGGTCTCACCAGAGCAGAGTAGAGGGGCAGAATCCCCACCCTCGACCTGCTGCCACGCTGTTTTTGATGCAGCCCAGGATGCGGTTGGCTTCCTGGATAGCAAATCTGCAAGTTAGTATCACAGTTAGGTAAAAACACGATGGGTTTTGTTTTGTTTTGTTTCAGTCATGGGTTATTTCTAAAACTTTCTGCCAGAGTAGGCAAGTACATGAAGGTTTAAGTGCGTTATTTTCAATGCCAACTCAATAGATCACTTTTCATAGTGGAAAGGGAAAAATGTGGCAAGAATGAGTGTTCATCAAAACTCAAAGAAAATAAAAGATGCCCTAAGGAGCAGGAAAACCCCCCTTTCATTTAGTCAAATCAATGTGGTAACATTCTGTAAGTTTTCTCTTCCCACAAATAAGCTATAGCTACCTCTACAGTCATCAAAATTAATAATCTCTTTGCGTTCATAATTTTTCCTGTAATTCAGGCAGTATTAAAAAATAATTAACAGGAAATACTCAGGCTCAACAAGAACTGGAAGCTGATGAATCAAGGAAAATGTTACAAGGAAACAAGCAGAAGAACTGTATACAAAAAGAAAGCCTTAACAACTAACAGACATTCAAAGTCTGATGTTAAAGTAGTGCAGCCTGATTTTTGAGAGCTTTTGAACAGTTCTGACCAACTTCAACAGGACTGATGGATATTTAATGTCTCTAAGAAGCAGACCATTAGTTCTAATTGCCACTGGCGTCATCACCTATTATTACACTCTATGAAAAGCGGGACACAGTTGGAGTTAAATATCAGTGTGCGAAACAGGAAATTTAGAAAGCCAGAAAAAAAATGGGAATTGCTATTGACTGAAAAATAAGCCTGGGGGTGGGGGAATAAAACCCTTCACGACATTGAATATTAATGTCTACAGGCAATAGCTAAAGAAAACAATAACAGTGCCTGGGGTTTTTTTTTTAACTCATGTACCAAATTCACATATGAAAACAGTGCCTGGAAACTAAAAAGAACAATATCCTCTGAAACAAACTGCTTAGACTACTAGACAGAAAATACAAATACTAAGGGGAAAATACAAAAGAATTTGTATTCTCCTTGAGCCTTAGTCAACAAACGTGATGACATCACTCCAAAGAATCAGAAAGTTTTGTAGAGCTTACTGCAACCTCCAGCACATACCTTTCAGTTCAGTCTACTGCAGAAGGAATTGTGTTTTTTAAACATCTCAAACACATGGATTTCAGAAATAGCCGTATTTTTCTCTGCTTTTTATAACAAAAGTGCCCTGGAAAGTAGACAGACTCATAAAAAAATTTTTTTAAAATTTCTAGAAGCTATCCAAAATTACATTCTCTTACACACTTATTAAAAATTTTTTTGAAAGACACATTGATCAAACTCCCCTGTTTTGCTGCTGATCTGAAGCTACAGGCATAGCCAGGCTGATTGGGAGTCTTTGCTGATTCTTTTTAGAAACAACGTATCATCACTTTTTAAACAATACACGCTGTCCATTTATTAGAAATTTTTCAAAGCAGCATGGTAGAAAACTGCTCTTCTTGAGTAGCCAGAAAAGTAAGGAAGAAAGAGAATTCCATTACTGTTAGTTCAAAATAAAAAGATGGGGAAGTGAAGCAGGAATTACTTCAATGATGGTCTATAATTTCAGTTACATGTTATAGGAAATACAAATGGTTGATGGGAGAGGAGGGAAAGAGGAAAAAAAAAAAAAATTAAAAAAAAAATCTATTATTTGATGTGGGAAGTTGGTCCCATGACAGCAGGTCAGTACTATTTGGTAAGACAGATGCTCAACAAACAGGCAAGACTGAAAACTACACAAAAGGGGAAGAAATAAATATTTTTTTTTTTTGCTTGAAACCATATTCTTCCATCACCTGCAAAAAAGCAACTAAATGAGCTGATCAAAATGAAAGAACGACCAGCCACAGCGCAAGAAGCAGAGAAAGAGGGTTACTCTCATTTCCCTGTTTAGTTTCACAGAAACCTATTTGAAAAATTATGGTTTTATAACGTCAGTCGCTTTCCACTAAATCAGTCCGTTTGCCAGACAGTGAATACGTGCAATACTCACTCATCTGAGTCAGCTCTTCTCGTATTTACTAATGTTTTGGAAAAACCTCTTGTTTTTCAGTTTGCTGCACCAGTCAGTTAACCAGCAGTGTTCTCCAGCTCATGACAGACAGAACAACCCAATGCACCGGGTTTGCGTGGCAAGGATTTGGTAGCAGGGGGGCTACAGGGGTGGCTTCTGTGAGACATGGCCAGAAGCTTCCCCTGTGTCCGACAGAGCCAACGCCAGCCGGCTCCAAGACGGACCCACCGCAGGCCAAGACCAAGCCCATCCGCAACGGTGGTAGCGCCTCTGGGATAATGTATTTAAGAGGTGGAAAAAAGCAGCAGAGAAAGTGTGACGAACTGCAACCCCCATTCCCCGTACCCCTGTGCTGCTGGTGGGGAGGAGGTAGAGAATCCAGGAGTGAAGTCAAGCCTGGGAAGAGGGGAGGGGTGGGAGATTTGGTTTTGTTTCTCATTATCCTACTCTGGTTTGCTTGTTAATAAATTAAGTTAATTTTCCCCAAGTTGAGTCTGTTTTGCCTGTGGTGGTAATTGGTGAATGATCTCTCTCTGTCCATATCTAAACCCACAAGCTTTTTTTGTTGTATTTTCTCTCCCCTCATCCTCTCTGGGCAGGGGAAGAGTGAACAGGCAGCTGTGTGGTCCTTAGCCACCAGCTGGGGCTAAACCATGACAGTTAATTTCTTGGAGCTGGAGTCAGTAGACACTGAAAAGCAAACTATCTGTGGGGAGCTCATAATACTTTAAAATGTAAAAGCCAAACTTTTATCTAGTTGATAATAATTTGTTTTTTCAAGCTCTGGCAAAGTAAAAGTGCCGATGTCAGGAAAAGAAGGTGGTCACTACCATCCACTAGTCAAATATTTAAACTTGGAGCTGAACTAAGCTCATGCCACCAGTATTTGTGTTTTAATTAATGCAGAAATTGATCTAGTCATGTGCAACATAATATATGCAACTCAAACTACACAGCAGCTACTATTTTCTTATGTATAACATCAGTGTCTTCTATGATAGCGATCTCTAATGATGAGAGGCTAAAGGGAAGAAAAAATTCCACTTTCATAAATACATTTCACCCAAAAGAGATTTAGCTGCAAAGAACCTTTTGGGCAACTTCAGTCAGTCTTGAATCTGACCTGTGATTTTTACACAGCTTATGTGACTGAATATCTAGTCCGCATAGACAAATCCATATCTCCTTGATTAAATTAGTCTGTCAGTCTCCTAAAGTAAAACCATAGCCAAAAGGCTCAAAATTATGTAACCATTCTCCAGCAGGAGGTTGAAAATCTGTCTCCGTATTTTCTCTATAATTCCAACGACAGAATTAAAAGCTCCAAGTAGCATGCCTTCAAACAGAAAGACATTCAGAGAATTTATATTATAATTGGCATTGCTACTTAGAGATAAACAGTAAACTTTCCCATAATACTTTACCTCTTGGAAGTCAGACACTTTACAGCATGTCACCCCAGCCAGTGTCACCACTGAACACTGACCTTGGAAGTCTTCCTGTCCTGTCAGTCCTTCTCCAAACCACTACAAGAATTTAGTAAGGGACAGATTTCCTCACATTGTTCTCTGTTCTTTCCATGAACTAATCTATCCATTAAACATTACTGAGATGAAGACACTGGCATCTGTGGAAGCAAAGACTTCAGCGAGAGCCTTTTTTTTCCCATATGGAGACAGAAAGTTAAGGAGTAGCATAGCTGAAGTGTATTAAGTTACTTACTGGAGAAATCTGGCTCAGGAAAGGACCTGAACTGCTATAATTCTATTGCTTTCCCTTCCTATCAAGGAAAAGAAGTAACGAAGTAATGTTCATAACGAAAGGATTGCACATAGGTCAACAGACTCCCATTGCCTCAGCTGAATGCAGCAAAAATGCAGATTATGTACTGCTCTAAAGAGTGCAGGACCTGCAGTCGTTTATTCTGCTCTTGCACCTCTATTTCAAATAGTCTGAACAAATACTGAAATTTTTCCAGCTACCTTGCTCACTGTATGTAGGGGTGTAAAGATGTAATTTGGGGTTAAGTTTTTAGCAGTTTTGCTCTCACTTTCTAGGCTTGGCAACTTTCTCCTGGACACGACCAAGCTGACTGTAATATCAAACAGCACTACGTATACTAATTACTCTGAATAGAAATAGTGAAGAGAAACACTCAAATTTTTGACATCATTTGCAATTTGCTGCACTGCTTCAGTGAAGAAAAAAATACCCAGTATTCTGGCACAAGGACACTAGGCCTTAAAAAAAGAAAATACTTGTGAAACCTAGGAATAAAGTTCATTGTAAGGGCACACCAGAAGCTGCACTAACAAGCATAAACACACAGTCCCGTGACCTTCCGGATTTACAAATAGCTCCAGCAGTTTTCAGAAACAGGAGGCAGCTCTAATGCTGCAGATGCCGACTTCTCCAGTTTTGTCTGGACTCATCTATCTACCTTTAGTTAACATCAGCACATGAATACCAGCATGCTCTGTGGCACAGTTAACATCTCTGAATCCACAAAAATCAATAAATCTTATTAACTTGGATAATTCTAATTATTTTTCAAATTGTACAATGGCTTCTGGGCAGCTGGGAAGAATGATACCCAGAGGGATGGGTAAGTCTCATTAGGGAGACTGTTAGAAAAGCAGGCTGAAAATGCACTCCCCTTCCACCACCCTTGACAGCAGTTCAAAACTGTGCCTGTGAGTTTGCTAGCACGATATTATACAGTGACATCTGACTTCAAGACTTCATTTCCAGCTCCGTATAGCCCTGATTTGTAGATCCTAATGGCAGAGTTGAAGGTTCACCTGTTTAGTCAGCCTTTCTTCTTATCAAGAGATGGAAAAAACACACTGCAAGAATTCCAGAACCCCTCGTCTGGAGCCAAAAAAGAGAATCTGCAATGGAGATGTGAGGCTCTCCCTGGACTGGTAACAGATGTAGCTGGGCTCTACTAAGGCACTCTAGTTGTGCTTTGGAGTCTATTTTGGGAGTTAACTATTTTAGGCGTCTAGGTTCTTAATTCCAGGAAGATGGTTCAAGTCACATCATATAAATACTCTGTTATATATCGCTTAAAAATGGCAATATTTTTTTTCAACATACTGTAGTATAATATTTAAATATCTATATCAACAAATACTAAATATACATATATTAGTGTTTCCTTATACTGCAGGACAAGACATCTTTCTTTTTTTTTGTATAGTAGAAGTAATTTTATCACTTCTCTTTATTTGAAGAAGCTGACTTACACCTGTTTATTACTAACTGCAAGAGAAATCAAAGATTATGTCTCACTGGTCCGAGAACATGGCCTGGAAACTAACAGGCACAGTGCAACTCAGTTTTCACTATAACACTCTTTACCAAACCAATTTAGTGACTTATAATCACTTTTTTTTTAATGGCTGGGCTTTTAGAAGCTAACTTTTAGGAAGAAGAAAGCTATTTTTCATACAGCTCTGCTTAGCTCCAGCTTTCAAACCAAAGTCACCTGCATAAATACTAGAATGTGTTGTGCGCTCTTCTTACTTCTTTCTTATGAATAAAACATATTTTCTATTATTTTTTAGAGGCACACTGGGAATTCCACCACTGCTTGTCCTTCCTATACTGCAAAACATTTGATACAACAGATAACGTAATTGGACAGTCATCAACTTTGTTATTTTTACTGCTCTCATGGGTGGTTCCAACCTCAGCAACTTACAGAGTACCCCTGTCTCACAAGCAGTGCAGATAAACCAGATGGCATTCAGGCAGACACAAGCATCCCTTAATATTTTTAAGGCCCTGTCACCTCCTACTACAAAAGCTGTTCTTGATAACCGGGGTAGCGACTAGTATGACTTCAACAAGTAGGAGATACAAATTGTCTCGTTCCATCATAGTATCAAGCAATTCACTAGATGCTTTCATAATCCACGAAAAAATTTGATTGATATTATTTCTTGATATGTATTAAAATCTCTTTTTACAACAATCACTGAAAATGGTGCAATTCTTTCTCAATTTTGCCATAAACGGAAAGATTATTCCAAAGTAAAATACCTCACCATAAAAAATTATCCAATTACACAACTTTTCAACCAAGATATTTTAATAAGACATCATTTTAATCTCTGCTTGTTTAATTAGACAAATAAGATGATAGTTTATTACACTACGAGTGCACAATTCATTTTTATGATACAGCAACAATAAATAACTTCAGAGCACAAATGAAACAGCCAAATCTCAGTCTCCAGTGAAACAATATATGGAACATAATTACATGCAGTACACATTTTGCAGAGGATGTTGACTCAGCTCCAAATTTAGCAAAACGTGACCAGGAAATAAGTGTCTGGAACTTAACCACAGTGTGTGTTTGACCCTTTTCGTCTGGAAACCCACTATTTGCCAAATGTCATTTCAGCTTATAAGAGTCTTAAAGATCCTCTAGTCCTCTGTAAGGAATCAACTGCTCATGAAGAGATTTTTTTAGACTCTTACTGGTCTAATTTACACTGAAACTTCAGTTACTCAAAAGGATTTTATTCCCTCTGAATAAAGTTTCCAAGGATTTTTAACATCCATGTGATACCAATAGCATCAGCTTCTCATGCCTGAAATATATGGAGGTAGCTCAAGAAGAAATGTGAGAGCAGACGATTTACTTGGAAAGGAGTTACTCCTGGTCTTCTCTATCAACATATAACTGGCTCCTCCTCCTTTTAGCTATACAAACAGTACCAGCTTCTCCATCCATGTGCTCTCTGCCCTCACGCATGAACAGAACTAAGAGATCAGGTATGGATAGCTTTTGTCTAATTTTACAGAAATTCTTTTTGACTTCACAAGAATGGTAATTCAAAACTACATTAATTTACTTATAAGTATATGAATCTGAATGAAGTTAGGTTGGGCTATTGTTTGGTTCTGCAATTCTAAAAATTTATTACAAAGCACATGCAGCGTCTAGAATGGGTAACATTTACTTCGAACTGTCCTGATTTTAAAAGGTTCAATACATTAGAAACTTGGAGTTTCTAGTCACCTTATCTAAAATAGTAATACTTCAAGAGAGACAAAGATCATATTTTCATCATGTAGCCACTGTCTACTAGCTTAGTCTGTACACACTACACTAATATGTGCATCATATTATTAAGAGTAAAAAAATGGAACAGAAGTTATCATGGGCTTCATGCTAAGTAACTATATAAGGAGTGTTTAACTACTATTAAAAAAAAGTCTTTATACTGCATTAAATGTTTAAACTGTATTCTTCTACTGCTCTATATTGATTATTTTCATGTTACAATATAGTAAGGCCTTCTTAGATTAAGATGGCTTTCTTTAGAATGACAGACTCTTGCTCTAAACTGAAGCAGACAGTATTTCTTTTTTTCTTAAAAATACATCCTGATGATTGGATTGTCCAGTGAGAACACATTTTCTTTTAAAAAGTATATATTTAATTATCTTCATCCAGGTCTAGAACTACCTACCTCAGAAAAATACAGCTTTACTGTGAAAAGGGAATCTTCAAGACAGACAAAAGTTTCCTGCGATTCCTGAGAACCTACCTTGGGCAGAAATAAGACATGAATTTGGATACAGTGTCCTGAAAAGCTGTGTGAAGTTACTGCCTTACAGATACGGCTTCTTTCAGGGGTGAAAAACATGATTTATACAGGTTGTACAAAAGAGGATGAATCTCATTTCTCACTATGGAACAGGGCTTAGAAGTATTTACTCTACATCTGGTAATTAGCAAAAGTGTTTTGATTTCATAGGATTAAGTAAATTAGTCTAGTTCACTGATAAATAAGTAATGAAACCTGTAAAGGTATATACTGGAATTAAAAAGCATGAACTAGAATATTTATGTTTTCTATGGTTGAAAAAGCAAAGCTACATGTTTGCGCTCACTGACAGTACCTACCTCATACAATAACAGCATTTTAACCATGTAACACAATTGTCTCATAATAGACAGTTATTAAAATAACCAATCCAACTAGCAATTAAATCCCTAAATGATGGAGCATTGCCTGTAATTAAAACACACTACTTCTTCTACCCACGTTATGCAGAGCAGCCTGAGTGTCCTAATACAGCAGTTAGTCTTTATTAATTGTATCTTAATAGGGATTCCGAAGACAAATTCAATATTGAAATTGAAAAAGACTATGATCAAGTGCCACATAGTCTTAAATTAGCTGAAAATTAGCAGTCACTGCCAAATGATGGATTCGGGAGTAAGCTGCCTGTAGTGACAGGTAATGTGTTCCTGTTATTTGCAAACCCAAATGCCACTGCTCTGTGATAAGCCAACATACTTCTGTAAAAATACTACCAGAGCAATAGCCAAGATGACACTCACATAAAATGGAATAACATCTCTGTCTTATCACTCTTAATATAAGTTATATTAACTGCATCAGAGGACTAAAAGTGAGATTCATTTTCTATTGATAACCACCTCCTCATTACTGGAAAGTTCTGGGACATGGCTTACATCTCAAACACAACAGCTTCCTAAAAATGAAGGACTAAATGCTTACAAGTGAATTTTGCCATAAAAAGATTTTTTGATTGCCATTGTAAAGTGGAATAACAGATAATCTCATTTCCTCCTTTGTCTTCAGATCTGCAAGTTCCTGGTCTACTCTAATTTCCTACTCTTCTAGTCCTTGAAAAGTGAAATCTAACAAAAGTGTACTGCAGAATCAGATACTTTGGATGCAGAGATGAGACATCAGCGGTGTGGTTTAGGTTAGACACTTAACAGCTAACGGCACATAGAATGCTAACTGGTCTTACCTGACATCAAGGTCGGAGAAGGTAAACCACAGGAGCCATGCAACATTATGACTCCCGAGAACCAACTTCAGAATTTGTTTCAGTTAAATTAGCCATAAAATGTGGAAAGACAAGAGTCTAACATGTCTTATGCTGGCACTGCTTATCTCTAATTGATCACTATCACTAGGAAGAGACTGGAATTGGCCAGAGTCAGTACCGCAAATAAAATAATCACTTTTAAAAGATTAAAGAAGCCATTAACATGGATTGACTTTGCCCAGCAGAACAGAGCAACGCAGTCTGGTGATCTGGCAAGGACAAATGAAATTAGTCTGACACTGGAGTAGAAAGACAGGGACTTGCGAGTACAGTGTCCAAATTCATGAGGACTTTTGAAGTGACAACGGTTCTAAAGGAAACAGTTTAAGCGCAGCACTTGGATACAGCTTTTTCTTCATGAACAAACTGGATATATATAGAGAACTGATATAAGCTCAGCAATAAGACAATTTGGTAGATCAAATCCCACTTCTGAAAGGGAGAGAGAGACAAAGGATCTATACTCAAGAAGAGACCTTTGGCAGGCAGAGGTAAAAATCCCCAGGATGTGGACACAATTCAGGCTTGAAAGTAGGAAAGAAAGATTTGTGAATTCTAACTTTGCTTCTTTGCTTGACTTCACCCACACACAATCCAGTCTGTTTATGTGTATTTGGTATGAAGGTTTGCTTGTAAGGAAACGTTTCTGTCATCTGTCTTTTTCTAGACTGTCTGAAAATCTTATTGCTCAGATTCGTGTGGACAGAAAGAACACTCTTCAGTATGGAACCAATATGTATTTATGTTCTTACTCCATCCTCCAAAAGTATTGAAGAAAATTATTTTCTCTTGAAAGTGTATCAGATAACATTTGGGTAATTACAATTCAACAAGGAAAGAAAACAGAAGAATTGACAAAAATAATTTCAGGTCCCCGGATCAATACAGTATGTTCAAAACTTCACAACTCTCAGACATAGAAATCCAGCTCTTCCTGACTGACTGCCTATTAACTTCATAAAACAGTGTGGCAGAAAACCAAGACCAAATATGCCAAAGCACAAGAGAGGACAACGCTAACAGCAGAATGCACAACCTGTCCCTCCAACTTCTATACTTAGGACAGAAAAGGGAAAGCAGTACTGGCCAAGGATACCTTTTTCATTTCTTTGAGAGATATTTCACAGCTGAGATCCCTTAAGCATTTGCACTGGCTGTTGCTCTTGGATAAACAGGTTAGCTCACAAGTACTTGGTTTTGGGTTGGTTTTTTTTTTTTAAATATGCACGTTTTCTTGCTAGCGCCTAGCTCACTCTCATTTCAGAGCTCCATATTATGAGACAACGTGCTTCTGTGCCATTGCTCTTCTGCCATCAAAACAGAGCCTCCCCAACCTTTTTGTAAACACATGTATATTTATCATTGCTTTGCAATTAATTTGAACAAAGCCATATATTTAGAACAGATTGGGAAATATCAAATAATTCTTTTGAGGTAAGAGTAAATTAAATTAGATATAGCTAACTTAGATGTTTCTTCTGTTTCAGTTTCACCGTTTTTTTTTTTTTCTGATTCCTTTCTACTCAAAATACCCTGAATCTGCCATTACATTCCCTAAGTTTTGCTAGAAGTGCTATCTTTATATTTTTTGAGCTCTTCCTCCCCCATTTATCCATTCCTCACGGTCAACTTATCTCGTGATACATGCTCATGTAATCCTGAACAATAAAAAAACCCAAAACGTAGAAATAATCCAACAGAAATATTTAGGTTTTCGCATCACGGCTAGTGGCTAGGTTTGTATCTCATTATTATCCAATAACAAAAAGGCCCTTCTGTAAAGCAAACTGGAAAACAGGTGCTATGAGTTTAACTATGAGAAACACTGCTGAATTCCCTGACATGTATAGGGCTGAAGTTTCAATACTGACTGATGTAGACAAATAGTTATTAAAAACTCTCAATAAGTTACAGTATGAATCAAGACACTTGAAAGATATTTAAGTACATCTACTTTAAAGCTAAGAGTCCTAATTAGAAAGAGCTTTAAGTTCTGTCTGATCTTCCAAATCCTATTCCTGACACTGGATGTGACCACTGGCACACATGAACCTGGACACAAGGACTTCCTCTTGAAGGGAGGTTCAGAATTTTTTTCCTTCTTTCCACACTCATCTGTTCAGTACATACATGTCTCACAAAACATGAACAAGCTTAGTTAACAGCATGCCTGGAAGGTGTGCAATTACTATACTACTGAAAAAGAAAAAAAAAAAGCCACAGAAGATAGATTAATTTGAAAAGCATTATTAAAATAATGGCCCTGCACTTTATTACAGTTTTAGAGAGTATTTAGCAACTCAAAAGTAAAAATCTAGTTCCCATATACTTAGTTTGAGCATAATGTTCAAGACAGACCCCGTGGTGTCAAATCAAGACTGCAGACAACAGTTTCTCATACTTTTCTCCTGCACATAGTAGAAAGTAATTCTTTTCAGCTCCATTTAGTTTTTGCTTTAATTTACTGAGGGTCCCCTCAAGCAGCTCTGTAGACCTCATGTGGCAGGAGAGGAAAAAGTAGTAGGAAAGAACTTCTCAATCCAGCACTGCTTCCAAGGAAGTGTTACGCACAACATACTTCCAGAGAAGGACAAACATTTGTGTGAAGAGTTGGGCTTAAGCAGTGTATTTAGCATTTCTGAGAAATTTAGTAGCAGAAGGACAAAATCCAACTCACCATGGTAGGTTCTACTTGCAAAAATCTCCCTTCTCTCCTGCATGCCCTATCTCATTTTGGTGAAGCAAAAGAGGCAGGCATCCACATTAGTAAACCAAATTCCTCCCTAGAAAAAGGACAGAGAAGTCAGCAAACAAACATCAAGTTACAGCAGCTGATCATCAGCTAAACATCACTTATCTAGCAAATGTACTGTCCGGGTCACAATCCTTACCAGCGGTATTACTATGGGGATCTCCCATTTAAGTCTCATAAGGGGTTGCACCATGTTATTACAAAATGAACTGTAAATGAAATATAAAAGCAAAGAACTACGTCCAAAACAGAGCTTCTGCAGTGACAGATCAACTGCTGCAGCAGTTTAACACGGCAATGGTACGGAAGGTTTTAGGGACTTATTTAGCAGCCAAACTTTAGGAAGCACAGATAAAGACTCATTTAATGAGTAACACTGCATCATCCACCAGCTCTGGGTTGCCACAGGCAATAGGCATGCTGTTAGATTGTTAATAGTTTTAGTTGCTTTCTTTGGTTGGCTACACTTAGTTGTTATCAACCAGAAAACAAATTAAATTCCCGTTTTCTTTGCAAGGCCCTTATGCTCAGCATTTCAAAAAAACTGAATGACAGATGCTAATTTGGGAGGTGGAGGAGATGTTTCTAGCTACTTACAGGAATGAGGTAGGTAGGGCCCTGTTTTTGTTTCTAATATGTTTACCTATTTAGGAAGGCAGGAGGCAACTGTCCAGCTGATTTTACTTCTGATTTTGGAGCTCTGCAGTATCATGTGCCTGTGAGAACAGAGAGAAGACCAGAACATGTTTTACTGTTTTACTCCAAAAGTGACACTGTACAGTACTGTTCTGCATCCATTTATCATTCCCACTACACACCCTGCCCCTGGAATCTTAATCTGTAAAACTATTACAGAGAAAGATTTTTTTCCTTTCTTCAAGCTTTGACCATTCCCAAGATCGTTATAAGCACTACAGTATCTCACTGTTGAGATCACAGCAGCTTTTCCATCAAGATCTTCAGCCAACCCAATTCGGATTAAACAAAAGAAACATTCATTATCAAACAGAGAAACAAAAAGGAAGCTTTCTGGACAGAAACACTGTCTGACCACTGGCTCACATTAACCTGGACATGAAGACTCTAAAAGGTAACATGACAAAGCCCAATGCTACGCCTTAAGATTGAGATTGCTTTGCCACTGCAGAGGCACGTACATAAGAAGACAGCTTCTTAGGAATGCAGCTTGGTTCAGAGAAATAAAGCAAATACATCTCAAAATCCAGTTTAGAGGGCTGTTTTTCCACCAGTTTGACTGTACTTTCCATATCAATGATAGAACCCAGTAAATTATTCCATAACTAAATAGTTAGTCCCTTTCTACTCATGAAACATTCATCTGCAGACTAAGATTTACTGATTTTGTTTTAAAAAAAAAAAAAGTAATGTGATTAAAAAAACACCAAACCCAACAATAACAAAGTATTGCAGATTGATCTGAAAGAATCCTCAATATTAATTAAATTAACTATGAAGCATACAGCTGAGTGGTTTAAAGAGCTATATGATAAAGTTTTGCTTCCTGACTGGATATGTGAGCATGCTGTCGTTTATCTGGCTTTTCATCTGGTTTACCTGTTAAGAGAGCAAAAATGATCAGTACATACTCTTCTTCTAAAGCCTGTTTAGTGATACTCTGCCTAAACATCTTCCTTTCTGACTTTGATGAAAGTCTGGTTTTCTATTAGTCTAAGTATCATTAATCAAGGTCTTAAAACAATACATCTTGTAAAGTTTTTATGGCTATCATTCTCATACTTGCTTTCTCACAATTATTTGATTTTTGCATTCCTCATAGTTACAACATAGTACACTTTCTTCCCTACAATTCAATTTTCTTTTTCTTAATAATTTCATATATATATTTACTTGTATATTTATGTAAGCAAATCCATATATTTGTTAAATATATTTGTTTTATAAAAAGACAGCCTAACAAACTCTCTTTTTTATTTTCCTTTTCCACTCTCTCAGCTATATTTTTCCTACTATATGTTGTCACATAAATTTATTTCAATATAATACACCTTTACTGGTCATTTTTAAAGCCATAAGATTTTGCCTGCTTTTCAGGTTCTACTGAATATTCTCCTGGTTTACTCGTATCAGCCACCTAGAACACTAAGTTCACTTTTCTGTGAAATTCTTAAACGGGAAGACAGCTATGGTAACCTGACTGGAAAGAACTAAATCTCCTCCATGTTCACACAGAGTATTTGGAAGTGGCAGAGGTCACAAAAGTAACACGTTTAAGGTTCCGACTGCTCCACGCAGTCAGGGACTTGCATGCACATTTTTATAAATGTCTACTGAAGTCCATAGGCAAAACTGTACTTAACATTTTTGACTAAAGATACCACATCTTTAATTCCTGGTGTTGTAAGACACAATCCAAACCCCTAAATTAAGCTAGGTTTTTAAGAGATTATCTAGATCCATTTTTCACTCTTGCTGAGGTCTTTATTTCAGACTTCTGGATTGAAATATTACCCAGGCTTCACTTCAATGTCACTGTAGTGTTTACATTGTTATGTGCAGATCGTACAAGTATAATTACACTAAAATTCTCGTGGCTGGGGAATGGTGCTCAGGATCTGTGAGCTGGTCTGATTGCTCTCCACCAGCAGCATTTCATTCACCACACACACTGCAGTCACACACACAAACCATTGAGAACAAGTCGTGCGTCAGTAACACTGTTGGTGGAAACACAAAGAGCCCGAGCCCGTTGTGCTGTTCCGATGCCTCACATCCCGCTGAACCGCTTGATGCTCACAAAACTCAATTAACACTTCTGGAAACGGCCCCCATGGAAGAACGATTCGGAGTATCACTGTCCATCACAGCGCCCTTTTGTTTCTCTGGAGTGCCATAAAACCAGCTGTTCTAACTGCAGAAGTTCAAAACCAGCCAGAACAAAGCTCTCTCTAGATAGCAAAAGGATGAAGTACAAAAAGGAAAACAGACTGCAGAGAAAAGTCTGTCCTACTGCTTTGCCTCCTGCTACAACCACCCCTGGACATGTGCATGCCTCCCTTCGGCACCAGAAGGGAGGTGAGGAGAGGGAGAGGAAGCACATTGGTCTCATCTTAATTGGGTGAAATTCATGCAGCAGCACAAGCAATGGATGAGGAGACACAAAACTTGGCTTTCAATGCAGAGCCCATAACAAAAGCCAGTTATCTATGGCTGTGAACTCCAGATTTAAATGAAATTGTAAAAGCCAATATAAGCAATTAATTTGTCCTCAGTATCCAATTCTGTATTCAGTTATTTGACGAGTCTGCAAAACGATTCAGACATAATAAAAGAAAAACAAGTGACACTAGATTCAAACCGAAACAGTCATAATAAAGTTTTTTATGGGAAGAAAATCAAACATTTCCAGTAGGTACCCATAAGGTAATTAATGCTTTCAAAATTGAATCTGTGTCTTGTTTGTGGCACAATCAAAATGTGACAATCTCTCACTAATGATTCATGAAGGTTTTGCAGTAGTAATACCTTGACACGATTACACTCCAGTGAGTCCTGTATGTTCTTACATTTGATTATGTGATAAATACTAACCAATACATTGATTATATCACTGTTTCAGCTCAGATCTCAGCCAGCAGGTCAGCTTCGTCAGAGGCCCAACTCAAACGTGTCGATGCAAACACATGTAGCATGGGGATCAAACAAAAGCAGCGAGATGTGTGCACTCCTGCAAGGCCATGATGTTGTTGGCATCACGGAGATGTGGTGGGACGGCTCCTGTGACTGGAGCATTGGGAAGGAGGGATATAAGCTCTTTAGGAAGGGCGGGCAGGGGAGATGCGGAGGGGGTGTTGCACTCTGTGTTAGCCACCAGCTGGAGTGCATGGAGCTCCTCCTGGGGATGGAGGAGGAGCTGACAGAGCTGATGGGTCAGGATTAGAGGGAGGGCAGGGACAGGGGACATCACAGTGGGGGTTCACTACAGGCCACCTGGCCTGGAGTTCAAGATGCTCAGGACTGTGACGAGAGCACACAGCACGCTCTCTGCCCTGGACTTCAGGAGAGGAGACTTTGGCCTCTTCAGGGATCTGCTTGGCAGAGTAGCATGGGACACAGCCCTAGAGGGAAAAGGGACCCAAGAAAGCTGCTTAATATACAAGGATCACCTCCTCCAAGCTCAGGACCGATGCATCCCAACAAAGAGGAAGTGCCAGGAGGCCTGCATGGATGAGCAAGGAGCTCCTGGACCAAATAGGAAACAAAAAGGAAGCCTACAGAAGGTGGACGCAAGGACAGGTAGCCTTGGAGGAATACAGAGAGACTGCCCAAGCAGCCAGGGATCAGGTTAGGAAAGCCAAAGCCCTGACGGAATTAAATGGGGGCAGGGACATCAACAACAACATGAAAAGCTTCTATAGGTACGTCAAGGATAAAAGGAAGACCAGGGAAAATGTGAGGCCTCTCCATAAGGAAAAGGGAGACCTGGTTACCTAGGACATGGAGAGGGCTGAGGTACTCAATGACTTCTTTGCCTCAGTCTTCACCAGCAAGAGCTCTAGCCACACGTCCCAAGTCCCAGAAGGCAAAGGCAGGGACTGGGGAAATGCAGAACTGCCCACTGTAGAAGAGCAGGTCTGGGACCATCTAAGGAACCTGAAGGTGCACAAGTCCATGGGACCTGATGAGATGCATCTGCGGGTCCTGAGGGAACTGGCAGATGAAGTTGCCAAGGCACTGGCCATTGTATTTCAGAAGTTGTGGCAGTCTGGTGAGGTTCCCACTTACTGGACATGGGAAAATATAAGCCCCATTTTTAAAAGGGGGAACAAGGAAGACTCGGACAACTCCAGGCCGGTCAGCCTCACCTCTGTGCCTGGCAAGGTCATGGAGCAGATTCTCCTGGAAACCATGCTAAGGCACATGGAGAGCAAGGAGGTGGTTGGTGACAGCCAACATGGCTTCACCAAGGGCAGATTGTGCCTGACCAATTTGGTGGCCTTCTGTGACAGGGTGACAACATCAGTGGACAAGGGACGAGCAACGGATATCATCTACCTGGACTTGTGCAAAGCTTTTGACACTGTCCCGCACGACATCCTTCTCTCTAAACTGGAGACATGGGTTTGATGGATGGACCACTCGGTGGATAAGGAGTTGGCTGGATGGCCGCACTCAGAGAGCTGTGGTCAATGGCTCAATGTCCAAGTGGAGACCAATGATGAGTGGCGTCCCTCAGGGGTCCGTGTTGGGCCCAGCCCTGTTCAACATCTTTGTTGGTGACATGGACAGTAGGATAGAGTGCACCCTCAGCAAGTTCGCCAGTGACACCAAACTGTGTGGTGCAATCGACCTGCTAGATGAGAAGCTCAACATGAGCCGGCACTGTGCGCCTGCAGCCCAGAAGGCCAACCACATCCTGGGCTGCATCAAGAGGAGCGTGGCCAGCAGGTCAAGGGTGGGGATTCTGCCCCTCTACTCCGCTCTGGTGAGACCCCACCTGCAGCACTGTGTCCAGTTCTGGAGACCCCAACATCAGAAAAACACAGACCTGTTGGAGAGGGTCTGGAGGAGGCCACAAAGATGATCAGAGGGCTGGAGCACCTCTCCTGTGAGGCCAGGCTGAGAGAGTTGGGGCTGTTCAGCCTGGAGAAGAGGAGGCTCCGGGGAGACCTGATAGCGGTCTTCCAGTACCTCAAGAGGGCCTACAGGAAAGATGGGGAGGGACATTTGACAAGGGCATGCAGTGACAAGACAAGGCGTAATGGCTTTAAACTGGAAGAGGGTGGGGTTAGATCAGACATCAGGAAAGAATTATTTACTGTGAGGGTGGTGAGGCACTGGCCCAGGTTGCCCAGAGAAGCTGTGGATGCCCCATCCCTGGCAGTGTTCAAGGCCAGGTTGGACGGGGCTCTGAGTGACCTGGTCTGGTGGAAGGTGTCCCTGCCCAGGGGAGTGGATTTGGAATGGCATGATCTTCAGAGGTCCCTTCCAACCCAAACCATTCTGTGATTCTACGGTCAAAACACCTTAAGAAACAGAAACTACAGGAAGTCCAATACTGGGAAAAATACCTTTGAAAAAAGGTTACTTTTTAAGTAACATTTTCATTTCTTTTGTCCTGAATTTAGAACAGTTTAAACCCATACAAATCTACTTGCTTGATTAGTTTTAGTGACATCATTAGTCACGAAAGAAAACACCTTGTCACCAACACAACAGTGTGTTTCTTGAGATCTTCTGGAACACACAGGAAGAAATCCTAACTGCACTGAGGTCAGAGGAAGTTTTCCATGAACTTCACCTATAAACATCCTTTAAATATTGTGAGCTCTGTACTAAGGAAACAGAAGTCTCAGGAAGATCAATCAATACGTCTCATATTTAAACAATGCCTACAGTAACTGGCTTTTACCTGTGGATTCTCGTTTTTTGTGCTTTGAAAACTTTCATATTAGAATGTGTTTCAGTTTAAAATATATAAAAATATATTTCTATATATGTATGTATACGCACTTTTTTTTTTTCCTAAAAGAAAAAATCTGCCTTGCTTGTTCCTTATCATTTCCCAAGAGCCTCTCAGACTTTGGTACAAGAAGACAGGCCTTGAACTAGTGCCTAATCACTAGTTACTTTCACTAATCAAAGTTTCTCATCACGACTCTTTTCTATCATACTCCATTACGGGCATTACAAGTTACACCTTTTACTAATCTAAAAGTATGCCCTTCCTTCATTCCTAGCTGGTAGAAGATTCATTACTTTTATTTGAAATGTGTGATCTTAACTTCAGATGATTTCTAAATAACTTATCCGCAATAAATTTCTGAGAAAAAGCTATTTTTAAGTTTTATGCACATGCAAAAAAACCCACCATACTAACTGAACAAAGCTACATTATGAACTTGCTCCCAAAGCTACCAGCAAAACTCATTTACACGCATACGAACACTTCAGTGGTGGGCTACAGTAGGAAATCTGTTGCTAGAGAGCCATACAAAGTTCAGCAAATCAACAGAGTGCACTGTAATTGCAAACTGAGCTACTGACAAGCAATGCAAGTTACCCTCTCGGACTCTACACCAACCACCTGGTTTGCTGACTCAGCAGGAAAAGCACAGCCATAGTCTTCCCCTTCAAGACCGCTTTACAATACTTCAACTTCATTAAGAGAGCTTCACCTTTACCAATAATAAATGCAATTTCATTTTTAAAAGAATCACACTTTATTACATCTAGATACAAAACCTGACAAGCTCCAAAGCCCACTAATGAAGAGTGGTATTGCACCGCATGTCAAAGTATCCGATCAGGTGTGATACGACCTTTCTGGTCGCTCCTGGATGAGAGTATATAATGCAAAACGAGAGCGTACAGTACTAACTGATGCCTGAAGACTCACAGCATAAAGCAGTTTCCCATTGATTTTAGCTTCATCTCATGAGGCCTATTTTCCTTTAAATACTACTTCATCAAATAAAGCCATTTTTCCAGTTGTCGCTCCCCTGATAATAAAAAAAAGAAAAAAAAAAAGAAAAAAAAGAAAAAAGAAAAAAGATTGACTTTGAGGTTCGTAAGAGCTTCCTGTAAAAACTGGAACCTGCTAGTGCTTTCTGCCATAATGGAAGCATTGTTTCTCTTCAATCAGCTTCTGAGAACTGAGGGTCGATGGAGAAGGCAGGCAGACTGTGGGCTGAGCCCATGGTAAATCCAACGGACCACATTCAGAGAGCTACTTGCTTTGGCACCCATCTGTGCTCCTCACGGGCGAGAGGTGGGTGGGAAAGAGAACAGAGCACCTCAAAGACATTGAAACATGGAAAAGTCTGTGCTTGGCTAAGTGATTACTTCTGCATCGTGAAATGCCAGCAGAGCAAATCTGACCTCTGTATAAGAGAATACGATTAAGGAAAAAAAAAAAATTACTAGGGGAAATTCTCCATATGATTTAATGAGGTGGGGGAGGGAGAATATTTTTTGAATCATAGACAACAATTCTTCTATCACTCAAAATACTGATCTACAGCCCAGCTGTCAATGAAGGTTTTCCAAAAAAAATAATTACTTAAAATCTCTTGTTAGATGAAGGCAAAAAAGAATAAAACCATCTTTCTTGTTTTTCAGAGATGCTCTAAGTGGAAAACATGATGATTATAAGATGAGTTGTCGCTCAGCTACAACCCACTCAGTGCTATTACTGCTCAGTACAGCTGCTTTAGCTTTCAGTCAGCTCAGTTACCTCTTATGCTCATTACACAGAAATTCTCCAATGTCCTTTATCACACAGAGCAATCCTTGCCCTCAGAGTGCCAGCTGATTTGACCTCTTTTGGCTTTATTGGAATTTAGGACTGAATTGTGAAAGAGAGTAGGAGCCCTGTTTCCATTTCATTTGAATTCCTGCACCACACACATTTTTCTCTGCCCTTCCTTTTGCTCTCCAGAAGACTGAGGTTATACGGTACAGCGCACTATTTGCATATCAAAAGCGACAGCACTCTACACAAAAATGAAAAGCAGCCACTTTTCTGGTTTCAGTGACTAAGAGCTTAAGACATGAAAAGAATTTCCTTCCTCTGAATCTGTAAGTCCAAATTCAGGTGTAACTCAGTTCATCAAGACTGGTTCAGATAAATATCTTAAAAATGGAGACGCTTCCCCACTGCCACTGTTCCCTGATACTTATTTGCCAAAGACAGAATTCATTTTCTTTCCAGACCCTGTCCTTCTGGAGCAGTTAGAGCCTTCACCATCTCACCTGAAAAAAAAAACAAACATGCAAACAAGGTCAAAGCTCATAAAGAAACAATTCTTATTTATCCCAAGTTACATCCAGCTTGTCTGACTGGCACTACCCCGCTTACTGGGGTATTTCAGTATCTTTTTTCAGCTGGTCACCATGACCTCAATGTGGACAACTCTCAGCTCTACATTATACAATCTAACTAAAGAACATACAGAGCACTATGCCAGGCTACTCTTAACTTCATGCTAAGGTAGCAGCCTTGCCCTGAGTTTCTATACAGAGGTGCCTTTTCTGAAGCAAAATGTCCAACACTGGTGTTAAGAACATATACACAACCTGTTAGCACACCAAGCACCAAGCTAACCTTCATCAGGCTCCAAGAGACACAGCCCAGATACCAGACTACCGCACCCCATTTTTCCCAACGGAAGGCAGAGCAATTCAGGCACAAGCTATACCACCTGCTGAAGTTCAACATGCCCCCGCTGTATCACACCTAACCTTTACACCCCCAGTGCATCGGATCAACCTCCATGAACCCAAAACCAGCAGCCACCCTCCGGAAAGGAGACAAGCAAATAAATTAATAAATGCAAAGACATTCATAATTCTGTTTCTGAGAATGACCCTTCCTGTACCTTAATAAGTGCTGGTAGCCTAGTGCCTGGCATCCTAACAGAGAGGTGAATGGAAGGATACCCCGTCCTTGTGAGGCACAGTAACTGGCCACCTAGAAGCCATTCCCCATCCCTTCTTACTGACATCACACACATCAGGTAGATAAGTATATAACTCCTTTAAAAAGGGTAAGAGAGGGAAGCAACCATGCCCCCTCTAGGATTGGTGACATCAATTTTAATTACTTCCCTGCCTAGAAACATACCTGGCCACCCTCACACCCCAGGCAGAGCAATGAGGTGGGATCAGCAGAATGAATGACTCAGAGAAATACCAGCTGTTTACCGCAGTGTCTCATTACTCTCCACACCAAGAGTGGTGGGTGGTGTTTGAGCTGTCTTTGACCCTGCCAAATCCCTCTCCAGCTCCTTCCCACCATTAAAAATGCTGATGCATTTCCAAGACCTACCATGAACGCATTACCAATTTCATGAGGGAGATCATTCTGCTTCAGATGGTTTAAAAGAAGAACAGCTAGACAATTCTTATCCTCAAGAGAATCATGTTATACCACGAGTACACTGGATTACACATTCATTTGACTTCTACCAGCCAGTCAAGTTAGTTTATCATTCATGAGTCGCCTAAAATCCTTCTTAAATCCTCAGAGAAATCTGATCTATTTCCCTGTACATCTTCAGTTAGAGTCAGATCATTCAAAGAAATTGCACTGGATCACAAACAAGAACCAGTATTCAAAATGGGTCAGTCTCAGCAAATTTCCTTCCATTTTTCATCTATTTCTTACTTAATAAAGTACACAATACAATGGCATGCTCATTAAACATTACAGAGTGCTTACAAGTACATTGCTATTTGCATAGGAATCTTAATCCATTTTCTTTTTAAAATGAATTTTATCAAATTCTCAAACACATTTCTATATAATGCTCTATGCCTCACAAAGCCAATAGTCCTGCCACTACTATGTTTTTACGGATAGCAGATCCATGGAAGACTGAGATCTCAAATGCAGAGGAATACTATTGTCACCATTCTCTGCAATCCTCATAGGATTACAGCTCATCTGGAACACTGTATCCCTTTATCGCACTTCAGGTGATAAAAGGGAGAACCTTCTAAAAGAGTTAGGTGGGCTTAGCTGTTGAAGTCATATGTTTTATGGTGAGTAAATAGTTCTCTCTCTAATGGTTGCCAAAGGACACATTGCATTTCTTATTAATTATCTGGCGAAAACTTGCTCATCCGTCTAGAAGGACTAGCTTTTGTGGGTTCTAGATCTGTGCTGATTTTTCCACGACACTGAAAAGCCTATATCCTACACATGTTTGAGAAGCTGACTACCCCATAATCTGACTGGACTTGTTTGGTTGGAAACAAGCGTGAGAAAAGCAGACACATTTCAGTACATGGAGTCCTACTCCCTGGCAGTCTACACCAAAAACAAATGAAGGAACAGGATCTTTCTATAAAACTTAATAAACTGGTAAGAGATAAAAGGCACACAGAACAAAAATAAATACCGATACCTGGCAAAGACCGCTGTGATTGAAGGTGGGTTAGCTAACCCCTGACAGGTTCACAAGAACAGTCCCAAAAGCAGGGCTGACTGGATATGCATGAGTTAGAAGTCAGCATTTTTCAGCTCTACTTGTCATGAAGCGCGGAGAAGACACTTAAAATTTCCAATTCAAACGGCATATACAAACCTCTCCAAAAAGATCATAAATCAACTGTCAAAACTATCTTTTATGTCCTGCACCATCTTCAGTCCAATCCTGCCCTTCTGCCTGCCTGATGTATTCAGGAGGTGTTGCTGGAGCCACTTCCTCTCACCCACCCTATTTAACCAACGGAACTCAACAGAATCAAATAAACTATTTCTGCAACGGCAGGAAGGCACATCGTGAACAGCAGAATACCAAATATTCCAACTCACTTGATTCAGGATACGACTTTTACCCAGAATACCTCACTGTGACTGGCTGACACCAACACAGAACAAATAATTCAGTGATCACACCTGCACCCGGAACAGGCTGTCTCGTTCAGGACTGAGGTCATCCTGAGCCGGGAGTGTGCAGCGCAGCTGCTGTACTCCACACAGACAGAGCTTCCACGGAAATCTGAATGCTTGCTTCTTCCCCTCCCGCTTTTTTTTTTTTTTTTTTTTTTTTTTTTTTAAAATATAACTTTCCTATATACTTCGGAAAGCTATAAATTTCTAACCCCATTGCCTTTTGTGGGCTGCTGGGTTTTTTCTAATTTGAGAATCAACTAATTCACAAAATTATTTCTTATTGTAAACGACAACTGCTGATGATTTTAGCATGATATTAACAGAAGCTTCTTACTGTTTTTATAGCCTAAAAACCAAAACTTTAAACAGCCTAACTCCGCTCTTTCAAAAGCAGGCAAGGCAGAGTTTTAAAGGCGAAATGCCCAACAATTCAGAAAAGTATGACAAACCGATGGTTTATGCTTACAGGTTTGTAGGCTTTTCGGGGCAAAATGCGCCAGCGTGCATTCACTTTTTCACAACGCTGAGTTCCTCTCCAAGATTGAGCCTGCTCCTCCACATTTGTCATTATACTAAACAGCTTACAATAATGGAGAACAGTTACTGCCGTTTCCCATGTGCTACATGTACATGCTCTTCACAACATCCTTAAATTATTCACTTTTATGACAAGCATTATTCAGTATGCACCACCTCAGCACTTGCCAAAACCACATTCTAAACATTTCCCAAACTATACCGGTAAAGTACGAAATTCAGATTCAACGTACAGGATAACTAATCTTATCTTGATAGCTACCATTAACAGAGACAGTCTAAAAATTTTGCAACACAAATAAATGTTTAGTAAACTGGAAGGTAACTTAATTATATATATTAATGTGTCATTAACCTACATCAAAACAGATTCAAGCTCTCATTTTGTACAAAGTTGTGCAATAATGCACTTTTTTTTTTTCTTTTACCTGTGTTCCTGAAGCAAGTTGCAAAAGATAAATAGCAGACATTCCAGCATCGGCCAGTCTAGGTGTTCCTAACTGGGAACCCTCCCTTCACCAAGCATTCTTAATGGGACCCATTCAACTCATACACACCAGCAGAACAAGCAGGAAGTTCAACAACAAAAAAAAAGGAAATATATTCACACATTTCTATGCATTAAAATAATGCAGGACTTCCATTCTTCTCTATTCAAGTTCCTGTGTACACATAAAAGAGGATGAAGAAGTCAAAATTTCTAATTCAGCTATGGATTGTGCTAGAAGCAGCATCAAACGATGGAAATGAGTCTCTGCCAGCCCAGCTGAATGTCACCTACTCAACTGTTACTAAAGGTACTTAGTGAAATGAGTGGCAAAATCACCACTGCCTTCAAAAACAAAGAATCCTCTCTGAAGCTGAAAAAATACGACATGGCTGTTTTGCACTTTCGTTAAGCATGCTTGCATTACATCAGCTTTTGCATCAAAGCTGGTAGTGCAAAGAGGAAGGCAAAGCCAATTTTCTGAACTGATGTAATCAAGCCTAGCACCTCTGGGGTTTTTTTGTTCCTATTGTCACAATGACATCAGACCACTCTGCCTATTCAGTGGTGGAGGGCAATGACAGTTCTTTACCTTTGCTCACACACTTCTCTGTTCTTCTCCTGCTTGTACATCACAAGACATGAGGAGTCAGCTTGCATTTCAGTGGGACACCAAACAGCACTTGCCTCAAATCTCTCCCTCTTTCTCCCCACTCCTTCCTCTCAATGTTTCCAGCTATCACAGGCAAAGTCAAAGTTTTACTTAAGAAAGTGGAAAGGGAGAATGAGAAATCTCAGGAATTTACCAAAAGCACATCTAAACACTGTAAAGTGGGTCACGAATTTACACACTGGAACGCACACTGTTCAAATAATAGCTGTATTTTAAGCGTAGCAGATACTCATCCACACACAGAGCTGACCCAGATGATTATGAAGATGTTTGCCTGCCTGACGGCACAGGGAGATGCTGAACTGATGCTCTGGCCCCACAGACGCTCACACTGCAGTTAAATTAACAGCCTCGGTCCTCTCCGCTTTCTAGTCTGCACGAGTCCATACACGTGCTTCAGAAAGCTCCTACAAACTTACCTAAGTAACTTCACTTTTCTGTATCAGCTTCTACACCGTAAAATAGGAATAATTATACTAATCTTAAAAAGAACTTAACAGAAGAATTGAAGAGAAGTTGATTCACTTAATCCAGCCCTGGAATTCCCCATCTAGCTAATCCTCTGGGTCACAACATCTAGGCTGGAGACATCTACACGCTGCTCTGAAACTAGCCACAGCTATCTTTGCATCCCAAACACACAAACACACTGTAATACCTCTAGTTCTCATTTGTACTTCCATATCCTGCCATCACAGGAAAAACATTTTTTCCACAGAGTGAGTTCTTACACAGCCTTATCATCCATAAACAAATGTCAACAGATTAAAGAAAATTTATTTACACACAGAAAATACTGTAAAACTTACTGACAAATATCATCTGTTACTGCAACCTACCAGCATAGACACAGTATATTGTTTAAGTTTTTCTGCTAAAAGATTTCTTCAATCTGCCCTGCTGCATAGCACACAAAGATATATCCACGTAGTAGCTGGTATGAAAACTCGTCTTAAAAAAAAAAAGTCCATCATCAAACCCACCAATCTGTTAACCAAACAACCCCCCTACCCCACCTCTTCTTCCACATCTTAAACTACTGAGAGAAATTAATAAAGAGAAAATAGCAGTATGTTAGATACTCCAATTTCTAGATTTTTTTTTTTTTTGTTGTCTTCGCTGAATTACATCTTTTGCAAGGTTTAAGGAAGGTAACTTTACGAATCACCTAAACTACAATAAAAATAACCTTGCCATAGACTGAAAAAACCTAAATGTCATGCTAAATAGTCATGTACATAAGATTATCACGTATTTCTTTTGTTGTCCATCTCATATATTCCATAGCTGAAGTCAGATAAATATTTTCCACAAATACAGTTTTTAATAAAATGTAGACAAGAAGAAAAATGTGATTCTGTAGAGCTGAATTGCCTACTGCAATCCCGGATGATTTTTATTTGCCAGCTGTCCTTCCCATTAATAAAAAAGAGCACAATCCCTCTACATCTGCTATTATTTTTGAGCAGCTTATCAAGTAATATGCAAAGAAATGAGCAAACATTTTAATAACTAGAAATCAAATACATTAGAAAAGAGGTATAAATATAAAAGACACAAGTATGTATTTTTATGGACTGAAAATGTTGTGTACATGTTGTAATGCATACAGGTATTATATGCATATATAATCTCCATGTAATATATAGGCATATTATATCTATGCTGCATGTATGTAATCTCTGTGTCTGTATATTAGTGATAAATTTATATAGATGTAAATATACATACTTTCATCTATAGATAATATAGGTGTCTTCACTAACATCACTAACAATTTTTTTTTCATTTGGGATAAGCTGCCAATTCAAAATACAGAACTTGATAAACATCAGTCATTAACCCTACTATAAGCCATAGAGTTAGAGCCCAAAAGATTTATTTAATATTCTTCTTACTAGCAGTTGACAGATGTCTGACAATACAGAAATGTAACATTTTGTTTAGCTTATCCATAGGCTTATTTCACTGAGCCCCAGATGTTTTAGCAAAAGTAAGAGAAAAGGAATTCCACAATTTTAGAGTGGAGATGGGAAACTTGTTTATAACAAATGGCTCTTGCTTTATTAATTTCTAATAAAATTTAAGACACATTAATTAAAAAAAAAAAAACAAAACAGAATAAAAATTATCTTAGGTACACCATTTTTGGTTCATTAGCTTGCTTGCCTCTAAAAAACGTGTGTGTGTTAAGGTAGCATCTATTGCAGAAACCAGTAAGAAATTTTCTAGAGGACATTCCTTATTATCCATCAAGCCTTTTATCCCCCTCCCCCCCCAAACTTACCAATTTATCAGTTCTTCTCTTCTTTCTCTGGTAGAAAGAAGTCAAATTACAAATGAAGACATGTATCTCTTTCTAGTTTATGTCACATGCATTAAGCAGTATATAATAAAATGCAACCAGAAAAAGTTTTAATAACCCATAAAGTATATTGTAAGGGAATTATGCTCCATTTCATTTTAAAAGCCTTCCACCACCATTGATTTCATGCCTTTATTCAATCTGCAAGATCCTGAGAATTTTTTTTTTCTTTTTAACAGATAAAAAGAGAAAGCATCCTGTGACAAAGGTGGAGATGACAAAAGGTAAGAGTTTCTAACACCAAGTCACACCTTCCTCAGCTCTTCACAGTGGCTCAGATGAGTCTGTCACCTTTCCCATTGGCAGCATGGAGGAAGCGGGCACTGCCAGATGTCTTGAACTGGATCCCACGCAGGTTTGCTCCCTTGCCAGCTGCACTCAACATGTGTGTAATTCCCATCAGGTGAATGAGGCCTTTACAGATGCACTGGTGAAGTGCCCGAGACTGTATCAATGAAGCCTTGCACATAACCAAATTCAACATTGCAAAACATGGGCACCTGCTGCAGAGACAGGCAATGTAATGAGCTATGAACTGCTGTATAAAAGCCAAATCACAGAATAAAAGACCTCTGAAAACCGGTAGAAGTTCAGATCAAGATGATTCAAAACCACTAACATGTAATCTAAGCAAGCTCAACTATTCAACATAACTTGGCCAATAGCCGAAACCTACCAGAACTAAATTGAGTATGATGGCATATATTAGCTTTAAAAATAAGTATTTAAGCTTTTTTTTTTGCATTTCAATTTGCTGAAGACTTCATTTTGTCATCCTTTCTATTTGAAATGCATAGTGTAAGCACGATCATTGGAAATACGGGCTGTTTAGAAAGAACAGAAAGCGTGATATAAAACCACTTTTGCTTGACTACATAGACATTACTATAATTTAGAGAAAGAAAGAAAGAAAGAAAAAAAAAAAAAAAAATCTTTACCTTGACTAAAAGTGACTGAATTCTGCTCAAGGACAAAGCATTCCCAAAGTTCACCTACCAAAGTTTCATCAAGTACCTGTTCAGTGACAGAAAACTAATCCTGTAGTTAGAAGACTAACCTTTTCTAACCTTTTACACTGTCTGTTGACTAATGAAGAATTCACATACAGCAACTTATGTATCATTTGTAAACTTCGGCAAAACAGATCCTCCTTCCAGGAGAGACAAAGGTGTTCCATAACGATCCTGGCAGAGCATCTTTACGCATGAACAAAATGAACATGCATCCAGAGCACACAGGGCCTAGCACACAATAGAAAGATGGTGATCCTGCAGAAGTGAAAAGCTGTTCAAGTCAAGAATAGAACAGAGCCTGTGCCTAAAATCCCCAGCTAAGCAACTGTGTTACTTAGTAGAAGGACACTGGGCAGCACAGGAAAAAACAGACCCAATTTTAGTGGTCAGATAATACAATGGGGCTTGCAACTGGAAGAGTAAAACCAGTGCAATTGAAGTATTTCAGAGTTACAGTACTACTGCACCAAGTAGCATAAAAGAGCCTGCAATGCTGTTTTAAAAAAGACTTCCCATATGACAAAACAAAATCAGTGCCTGGCAAACCGAACCCTGATCTTCGACTTGGTACAGGGTAAAGCATTTTTAAGGCGGGCAAAGGGGGAGTGCCTTAGGGAAGGGCTCATAATGAAATGATTTCACAGAATCAGCATTGCAAAATGGCTGAGGTCAGCAGGAAGCTCTGGAGGTCACCCTGCCCACCCCCACTATGGCCAAATGTCCAGAACCACCTCCATCTTTTGCCCTCTCTGGGCAACCTGTGCCAGTGCTTGGTCACCCTGCTTTGTCACAGTGACAAAATGTTTCCTGATGTGCAGACGGCACCTCCTGGAAATCTCTATTGGAAATTGAATATGAAAAGAAACCTTTAATTATGTCTTACATTGCCATTTAGGATTTTCCAGATACGAAACCAAATCCAGTATTCAGGTCAGATGGGACGCAAAGTTCCCTGTCTCAGGCAAGCTGGATTTATCAGCCACGTGCAAATCACTGCTATTGCACAAATGCGGTACATCTGATCCGAACACACGCTGTCAAAGCAGCTAGGATTTCTGTGCCTCTGGAGCTCCAGAAGAACTGTGACTCCAAATGAATGTCCCACGGCCTGATTAGAGCCACTACAGGAATTCCCAGGCAATCATCCAAAGGCCACACAAAGCACCCGGACAAGAACCAACCCCACACAGCTGCCAGACACACAAACCCACAATATCCCGGAGACCAAAGCACTGAAATGGGACATGAAGCCCTTTTTAGGTAGAAGCTGAACTTTATGAGAATTGGTCATCCTGAGATTGGCTGCAGGAGGGAAGAAGTATCTCTGCAGGGACTTCAGAGTCTGCAGAACAGAGGTGGCGAAATCTGATACATTACAATGCTGCTTTTATTGGGTTTTAATTTACCTAGAACCTCAAAGCCTTTGTGTGTTCACCAACGAGCAGAAAATAAAATTGTTCTTCCTGCACAGTTTCATCCTCAAAAATAAATGATGCGATGCAGTCAATATTCTCCTGATCTTTTGAAAATTCTCACTCTAGACAAATGGTTTTTTATTGCTGAAGCAGATACTAATTAACGCATTCCAAAAAAGAGTGAGCTCCCTGTTCAGATTATCTCAGTTTCCCTTATAAGAACATTTCTTAACCACAGAAAGTAACCTCTTGCCAGAGAAGGAGGGAAAAAAAAATCTCTACCATCTTTTATGAGGAATTTCTGTGTAGATTAGCTTTAGGGTTTTGTGTACCTCTGCATACCACGGACTTTATGAATACTGTCAATGTCACAGTAAAAAGAAAATATTTCTTCCTTTACTGTGTGATCTGAGACATCAAAAACACATACCTATTCTATAATCTGTTTATAGGGGCAAACTAAACATTATAAATCACATTAGAGCAGCAAAGACACCAAAGCACTGACTCCCACTATTGTAACTGAACAAAGCAAGGGTCCTACCTTATCAACAAACCTTGAGGAGGTGTCTGGGAGAAAGTCAACTAAAATGTAATTGGTTCTTCCCTAGAATATATGAATGTCTCCAGATGAGCAGGAAGAAACTTTAACAATCTAACCTGAAACAGGATTTTTGCTGAATTTTTGTGTGAATCCTTACGTACTTCCACCAGAGAAGCTAAGCAAGGTGTTTACAACCCACCCTTGCACGTGCACCTTCATCCTTTTATGCACATTTAGCATCTCAGTTCGCTTTCCTAACAAGTAAAGGTTTTAAAATAATTTCCAAACCTGAAATAGCAAAGAACTGTCTGACAGCTCAATGAAGACATTTGCCCCTGAGTGAATACAGACAGCAAATAGTAATACCGTAGAGATTTGTACTCGGAGAAGGGCAGGATTTACTCCACTGGTAGTCCTGTCCCCCACGGACTACTCCAAATGCACAGACGATCACAGCCAAACAGAACAGCTTGCAGAGTCAGAACCTACCTGAGCAGTGCTGCTCTTGACCTTGCAGGCATTTTCAGACCCGGCTGAGGGCTGTGAGTGCTCATACTCAAAAATACTGCAGTGCTACTGGACTTGGACTGGTCATCCAGAGCAAGTTATGAAAACTGCTGATCAATCACTAGGCAGCTAAGCTCAACCCACCATTAGAGATGTATATGCTGCAACAAGGAAAACAAGTCATATTGAACAACTAAGCAGAAAAGAATAGAAACAAAAAAATTAGAATGGAATTGCCCTCAACCCTGCATGTCCTTCTGTTGGCTTAGCATATCACGTGAAAACCTAAAAAAAAAAAAAAAAAAAAAAAAAAAAAAAAAAAAAAAAAAAAAAAAAAAAAAAAAAAAGTAACAGAAGGATGTTTACTGGTGTTTGGGTTTGGAGATTTTTTCCTCCCCTTTTGCTGCATCCTTCTTACAACAACCAAGTAGTTTCTGTTATTTTTTGGACAAGTAAAAATTTTTTTTTCATTCTGACTATTTAAATTCCTTCAGAAAATTCCAAATTTTAGGAAAATTATTAATAAAAGATTCATCATAGTTTTGTAACAAAGGGAAAAATTAAGCAAGGCATTTTTAAAGTCAGAGTCCAACCAATTAGATTTGTCCCGACTATTGCTTATTTATTCTCTTATAAATTTTAGAATAATATTTAAGTCATTCATAGAAGCAACTCAGAGGACAGTAGTGTAATTCAGGGACCCTGATTGTCTAGCTCCTGTATAAGACAAGTCAAAGAAATTCATTCTGTCATCTCTGTATCAAGGCCATGACTTTCATTTGAGCTACATAATTTCAGGAAGACAATCAGCACCAATTTAAAGACCTCCGCTGATGGAAAACCCATCAGATTTGGATAGTGAATTAGACCTGCCTCTGAAACTCTGGGGAACTTGCTTCCAGTCCACTTTATCTAGCTCCAGTTTCCAAGTCATGGATCTCATTATACCATCCCTGTGCTAGACTTTAAAATATGCTCCTACTATCAGAAGTCTTTTTCTCCGTTCTGGTAATTTCAGACAATAATTAAATCTCCTCTTATCCTTCTTTCTCACAAAGTAAATAGTTTGAGTTTTGGAAAGCTTGTCTTGTAAGAAGATCTCATCTCACATATATGTAGTGCTCCTACCGCACTGAAAATTTGCTTAGGTTTTAAAAACACAGTTTTACAGCCCAATACAGTCATACGTGGGCGCTGCGAGCAGCCAGCAGGATTACGCATGCCAGTACAGAACACTGGGCATTCAGAACAAGGAGCCCAGTCCTAACGCTTGCTAGTCGCTGCCATTTCTTTTTCCTTCGGAAGTGTTCAATGCCCGTTTGCATGCTCAGAGCCAAGGACACCATTAAATGGAGTTACATGTTCACCTATCCTGTTTTAACCTGTGGACTGTCAGGCATCAAAATAGATTTTTATTTTAAGACATTTTCTTTGTCAGGAAGTAGGTAGCGCATCTCCTAAGAAGGTATGACTTCTTTTTCATTCATCAAGAGCAGCCTGAGGCTGATGGGAGAACATGTCAGTTATAACCATGGACCTGTCCAAACCACAGAATACTGTCCCTCACGCTTGCACGGCTCTTAGTAAGGTTGGGGCATGAGCCTTCACAACCTCGGATCTCACACAGACCTTTCCAAAACAAATCCCACAGTTCTGCAAAGTGGCTTCCTATTTAAGTCAGTACAACAGGCAAAACTTACAAATGTATCTGCAAAACAGAACAAACATATCTAGTGAAATGGAAGAGGAACTGTTAAACAGAAAGTCGATTAATCTTCAAAATTATTGTTAGAAATAGCAAAATCTTCTGGGGATGCTCTTTTCAGAGGTATCAGAAAGGCTTAAGTTATAACCTTGAAACTGAGACCTAGTAAGTGTTGCACTGTAATAAGTACATGCAAGGCACTCAGCTATGAAACTACACATAAATGCTCTTTTATCACTTCCTAGGTTCTCAGCCCTTGGATTTCCAACCATCACCTTCTGCTAATGTAGCTCCTGAAGTATGGATTTTTCTACTGTTTGCTTATTGTAAAAACATATAAATTGCAGCCTTTCATCTATTCATTACAGAACAACATTACAGAAAAAGGGAATGCCTTTTTCACTCAAACTGATGGAAATGTAAGATGAATTTTCATTAGCAAGTATGTTTTGAAACTACATAAACTAGTTTTCATTGTGTTATTAGAACAAAACCCAATGAAATTGCATGAAAAATCTTAGGTCTAAAAAAGGATTCTACCAAGCCCCTATAAAGTTTGTCTTATTTAGAATGATGTATATGGGAACTATCAATAATAGCAGGTAACCCAACAGTGGGGTACAGTTAATAGGTTTTATATCCAAACAGGATTAATCTCTTCATTGGCATGGCATCCAGCAAACAATGAATTGGATCCCAGTATGGTTTTCTTTCTTTCTCTGAAGTCAAAATGGCAACAATAAAACCCCGCTATATTCTTGCTGTTGTCATAGTTGCATCCTAGCAGACATTCATCCTTCCATCTCACAAAATCAACCTAGATGTTTTATTCACCATTTTCTGCAAAGAACAGAATCACTGATTCCTTCTTCAGAATCTAGTATCTCCTGGCCACTTCTCTGAAGAATTCCAGAGCTCATTAGAAGAGACACTTCAGTGTCAGAGGCAAAGGTCTTTGTACAAGTGTACCACTTGCTGTAATACTGATCTTTCAAAGAAAGGCTCTGGCACCCAGAAGGCGTGAATAAGATACTACGGCTCTGCAAGTTACTTGGCTTTCAAATACAAACAAAGGACAAGAACAGAAGGAGAATCTCACTCCCTGAAGACCCTAACACTGTATATACATCTAAGAGGGAGGCCCTATCCCAGCCAGTCTGAGTTCACTCCAAAACACCGGGCTGCAACTATCAGCTACTCTGGGCTACCCTTTACAGCATCACCCTCTTAAAACAACGAAACAAAACAAAAACAAAAAACCCACATCCAAACAAACAACAAAACAAAAAAAAAACCCAACAAATTAGTGAAACCATTTATCTCAATTTCACCTAGAAACACTTTGTCTATCTCACTGATTTCTCAAGACCTTTCAGGCTGAAAAGAATCAGAAGTTCAAGAATGCTAGCAAATAAAACAAAAACAAACAAAAATCACCAATAAAGCAAAGAGCAGAGATACAGACTAGAGAGGAAAGAAAACCATAGTGCTCTGGGTATCAACAAGATGAAAGGCAAGCAGCTTACACCCCTTTTGCCCAGTCTTTATTACTGGTTTTGATGGGGCAAATAACTGCTACTTTAAGTGATACCACAGACATTACAGAAGTGACAAGATTTTTTTGCAAGCAGGCAAACGTTTAGTAAAGTGAACACTTAAGTTCAATAGTATTTTTCCAGAGTCTAGATAATATAATATTTAGTATATCACTCTGTATCTGACAGAATGACTTGTTTCTCTACGAGTGGACAAGGCTGGCTGGGAAAGCTGCAAAAGTCAACTGTCACTAAGCCTGGAGGGAAACTTGTGTTTTAGTATTCCAAAGTAAGTTTAATGTGCATAGCTCATAGAGGGACTTTTAAAATTCTTTTCCTTTAAATGATAATTGTGTGATAAATATTCCACAAATATGAATATTTTAATGACGGCGAGGAGAACGAGCTCTGATAAAACTTGCATCAAAAATAAGGTCCCTCACCCTAGTAAAGAGCAAGCGGACTGCATACCGAGGCTGCGTACATGTATACCCAGGGCTGTGAGAAAGGGATTAACAAGGAGTCTTCTAGCTACTCAACCATCTAATTTGATCCTTCATTCAAAACCTTGGAAACATACACCATTAAGTTATTTAACCCCTCAACAGAAGACTTTTTCCCTCAACTTCAGGAAGCAGGCATGTCAAAAGCTGTTTGGACTTTGAAATTCCACAAAATAACACACCGTGCTACAGCCACCTTCTTTGCCATGTTCTGATTTTTCCTGCTTTTGCATTTAGAGAGATCACCCACCAAAATATGTTTCAAGCTTGAAGATAAGAAAATACCTTCAAAAATTAACAGTAAAATAGCTAGAGGAACAAATAACGTTGCTGCCTTGGTGAACCAGTAATTCATACAGAATCAGAGAATACATTGCCAGAGGTGTAAATATCACTGGAAGATAAGCTGGCAAACCAAGTTATCAACATACAGTCCCAAAAGCCTCTTGGTCTTTGTTCAATCAATCAGACTATTAAGAAGACAGATAATACTTCTGAGGTGCAGAAAGCAAAACAGCAGGGAAGGGGAGAAGTAAATGTCAAATTACATGAAAGTTACCAGAAATCATTTTATTATTTATAGGAAATCCTCTACTTAATTCCTGGAAAAGCAAAGAGATGGAAGAACTTCTTGAAACACAACAGCTACTAAATCAATTTAATAAAGTACATTAATAGCTCCTGCAGCAATATAAATATTTCACTAGGTACTAAGTTGCTAAATTCCTTCCCTTGCTAAAAGATGACATTTAAAAGCCTCCAAAGCTCAGTATTTTTGCTTTGGTGTTAAGTACATCTTTCAGTAAGCACGGCTGTAGCTCAGAGAGGCAATGACAAGTGCAGATCCAGCAGTGGAAAGCTGTATGCGGTTTCTCAACAGCAGCTCCCAAGCTAAAGCAAACCCTGTAGTAAGAGAGCAGGGGCACTCTGCATGAGCAGCATCTCTCTCTGCCTCTCTCTTCAGAAACAGCCATTTCTGGAGTATTGCATCAATAGTTATTTGCTTCAGTACCTGAAAAACCAGCTTAGCTCATCAATCAAAACCACATCCTCAGACACCCACAGCAAAACCACCCCCAAGCACTGGAGGCAAAATGTGTATGTGTACCAGGAAAAAAAAAAATAAGATAATAATTTCTGACAGATGAGCAATCTTTTTAGCAAAATAAGTCTGTTATCACTTAATTATCAAATTTGTACAACATCTTTAACTACCCAGTTGCACAGATTGCTCTACAGATACTAGATAGAATTTACTGCATTTTCAGTCTCAAACTCACAGCCCAAACTGTCATATCACAATATGATTCTTGCTTGAATAATAAAATTAATTTTAAAATTAACTGGGTGACATAAGAAGCAAGAACTTAGTTTCAAAACGTATGAAAGGTTTTGAAAGCTATAGAAAAGGAGATGGTAAAGTGTTCAACGATACATTTACACTTCTACATTTGAAGTATCTGCTTCCCATTGTCACAAATATATTTTACCACTCTTTTTGTACGGCATCCTTTCAGAAAGTTACAGTACAAGATATAGGAGTTAGGTTCACAGCTTGTAGTTGCTTTGATTTAGAGATTTTTTTCATTTAGATACCTGTTGAATTGAATTCTCACTTTAGCCCACAGCAATTGAAACTCTGAGCCTTAATGATCAGATTCATTCTCCATTAAATGGAATCTCCTGTATCAAAGCTGATTGTTTTCCAGAAAGACATCTCATCAAACTCAACAGCTCTTCCTAAAGTAAAGACACACCAATCAATTCAACCATCTTATGTTCTCATTAGTTGAAATTCTTTCAGATCATGTAATCTGGGCTGCTGAAAAACAACAAACTACTCAAACCTAGTCTTCATGTATCCACCCAAAAGATGAAATACATAAGAAGGCTTTTATTCTTCATGAACTGCGAGCAGTTTTTCCGTCTTACTTCTCTAAGGACTGAGGAAAAGCATAGCGATTGTGCTTATCAGAACATGCCTACAGGCCTGCAGCGATATGCTCGCTTACACGTTCATTCTTCTGACACAAGACCGCCGCTTCATTCTGGGGGCCTTGCCCAAGAGAAGGCTCACGAAATGTCACATACTTCTATCTCTGTATTTCATACCTTAATGACTGTGTAGAGTTGTTGTTGAGCCTTTGGTATGTACAATATAAAAAAGACTATATCAGTAACAGAGATTTCTGAGAGGACCAGGGCTCCTGAGCTTGTTTATGGCTTTGGGGATGTGGGGGGTGACAGATTTTGCAGACAGTTGCCCTTGCATACATTGAAACGTGAAACAGAAATGCTTTGTGAAATATATATTACTTTCTCCACAGCACTAGAAAATAACACTACCCTCTTCCCAAATCACACATAAAAATAAAAGAAAGCTTTGTGATAGCTGCTTTCCACAAAGCTGATATAAATGGTTTCTAGCTGTCACTGGCCCAAAGCTTAATTCCACCAAGCTGCTGACAGTAAAGGATAGTGATTAAAGGAATACAGTGAGACTTCAAACACTATTTTGGTGCTATACTAGGAACAATATCATAGATTAGCATCCGTAACATATTCTGGAATTCCAGGATGTGGCTGCAGTATACCCCAACCCAGAAAGCTGGCTGGTAGCCTGCAGCCTACTTTTGGCTACTGCCAGAAGTTGACTACTGCTTTCCTATAAAGCCGCATTGATCTGATTTCAATACCTTCCAGCACAGAATGTGCTGGATCTGATTGCCAATGCTGAATTGCAGTAACAGGTTGAATACGCAACTGTGCTGAGCTATTAGGTAAAACAGAGTACAAAGACTATTTTCCCTTCCAAAACACAAGTATTTCTGCCTGTCAGCCTCTCCTTGGGATAAATGTAGTAACTCCTTGTTTTGTTTGAAGATGTTTTCTTGATTATGAAATCTGAAAGATTCACTACATACTGTAACTTTTACTTTACAAAGTAGGCAATGATAGGAACACAAGTTAACTCCAAACCAAACCTAACAAGCAATCTTTCTTTGCATAATTTCAACATTTTGGAGAATATCAGCAATAATATATGCAATATTATACGCTTAATTTTTATTAGCTGTGTTCTTTTTAATGCAAAGATCTTCACATCTTACTTCTATCAGACATTGTTCAGGTCTTTACCTCAAATTCCCTTCAGTAACATCCAGTTTGATATATATCTAATAAACTGCCCCATCGAAAGAGATTTACCAGTTCAGTTTTACAGCTTGGTTGATTTTTGAAGACTTTAATGGCTTTTATGCAGTGTCCCCTCAGACCCAGTTGCAGCTCTTTGACCAATCTCCTTCCAAGACTGGGCAATGGTCATCACACAATAAATCTGTTAGTCAGGACTCAGATTTCATAAACAAGTCCCAAAAAAAGAACATTTCACTTGGGAGAGTAACTTTTAAAATTAAAATAATGAAAGCAAATACATTGGTTTAGTTTGCCTGAATTAAAAGGAAGAATTCTTACGGGTTTTCAGTTATACTCAAAACGTCCCATTCATATTTTCCCTTTCCCATTTTTCCCACAAGCTTTACCTATTAATCTGTTTTATCATTGAAAATTTTGGCACAGCTCAATAGAGACCCACAGTGAGCTTCACCTACAGCACTCAGTTTAAGTTTCTGATTATAAAAGAAAACTCTGCATTCCATATCTGATTCAGATTTTGCTTTTAATAAAAGGAACTGCAACATACATACCTTCTGAAGCAAAATGAGTGAAAAATGAATAAAGCAACTGGAGAACACCTCAAGACAGAAGAGGCACTATTAATTTCAGTGGGAGGGAGAAGCTCAGAGAGACAACAGTAATGGCAGTAGGGACAGGGTGAAGCTCTTGGGTTCCAGTCCAAATCTTTCAAACTCAACACTCTAAATGAGAGTCCAAAATCTAAATTTAGGTGTCTAAAATTAAAGTAGCTTGTCTAAGGGGTCAACCAGCTGTATCTTCCAGTTAATTTAAGAGACAGTATAGTTACCCAGTTGTGTGAAAAAATCAAATCACTAAGCGTTTATATATAGAACTCATGTTCTAAGTTTAAGGGCACAGGATTAACATACAATCATTCTCTGTACTCCATGCATCCATTTTCCCCAGTTAAGTAAACTATTAAGGGAAGAACAAGGTACAAATCAGAATCTGAGTGCTAATACTCCAAAAATCCAGTAAACTTCAGCTGAAAGTGATTAGAAGTTCCAGAACTGCTGCTGCTGGAAGATGCAGACAGGTTAATACCAGTTTCAAAGGGTGGAAAATTATTTTATTTTAAAGTTTTGTTTTTTACCCTCCTCTCAGTCTCTTGAGAAATTTTTAAAATAATCACAAAATACAGAGCAAGAAGCAGTCTCAAAGACAGAATAAAAAGATGCCATCCATGATTAGGCGAGAAATCTACTGGGGACATAATTTCTATCCCGTTTCTGCTACGCACATCAAAACACAATCCACTGGCTCACTGTGGGTTTCACCTGCTTTTGGAAGATGTGGAGCTATTGTACATCCTGGCTGCAGCACCTGACTTGTTAGCTCAAGCTGAGGAGAGATGTGCTGTTCGCATTCTATGTCTGCACTTCAGCACCTGATGCACCAGTCAAGATGGTGATTATCAGAATATCACTTTACAAATATTCTTTATCGGGCAGGAAACATTTTAATAATGTTTAAGAGATCTTGGATGAATAACCACTAACCACACAGCCACTCAGCAAGAACCTAATTCTCCTTCCAGTCCCAGGTTTGCTATAAGAAACACCACGTAGTTTTATAGATGACACTCACTGTCTTGCTGAAACAGAGACTGTGACAACTCAATCACATCTTGCAACCGTGAGGTTATTTTCATCCCAGGTCATATATATGACAAAATAATGAGATGGGGTTTTCTGGTCAATTGCCAATCCTTGCTGCTAATGATCTTTATATTAAACAACCTGTTTCCCTATCTAAAAGAATACAAAAGTCACCATTGTTAAGTATACAGGTTCTGTAACTCCAACAGCCATCATGCTTCTCAATAAATTTATTTCCCCCATAGTAAACAAAAAAACAAACTCCTCAATGAGGGAGGAAAAAAAAAACAAAGCCAAAAACAACTTGAGTGCACTGTGCTTGTATTATACAAAGGCCCTACCCCACCACCTTATGACAAAGCAAGTAGGGATACAGTTAGATGTAGGTCAGTTTCTTTGTCTTTCTAGGATGACAAAAAGAAGCTTCTATTGAAAATGTAAAGTGATGGGGCTTGATTTTCATCAAGCACTTTGCTTAATGCACTAAATTATGCAAAACATCTAGAAAGACTCAACTCACGATTAGTAAATAGCTACTGTAAGTACAGTCTCTCATTTTAACCGAAGCAGTAGTCTAGAGAAGCTACTGCTATATCCCACAATTTTCCGCTTTCCTGTGATTGAACAATGAATTAATAAAACATTTTGGCACAGCTGTAACTTACAACAGATGCTGACTATTTCTTTATTTCTAAGATTGCACATGAATCCTAAGCCAAACGTCATTGGCATAAAAACATTTTTTAGAACGTAGCATTTAGATGCTTTACACAACCAAGATACACTATGTAGAGTAGCTGCTAAAGCTGCATTTTGCTAACAGCAATGAGACTGTCTCTTTGAAACCCTAAATAGCCCATATGTTGCTCGGCTGTCTGGTAATCCACACTGAAAGTATCTCAACATGAAAAATGGTGTGAGATTTTGGGGAGAAATTGGAAAATTATTATGGCACTCATACTAGAACACAGCAATGCTTCTAGAAGTATATTGTGCTTTTGTGCATGTAATTAAAAAAAAAAAAAAAAAAAAAAAAAAAAAGAAGAAGAAGAGGAAAAAATAACCTGCAAAGAAAATCCACACTGAACACCATAAAAAAGCCCTGCATCATTCACTCCCTAAAAATTTCACTGCCTCCCAGATCTCGCCCCCTTGGGAAGTCATCAGTGCCAGAACTTCCCTATATGCTACATTCCCACTGCATTCCGTGCTGCAAGCTCAGGACAGGCAGCTGGAAAAGAAAGGAAGGGCCTACAGAAAAAAGCTTACACTGAACACTGGGATCGGCAAGCTATCCTGTTCTAGATCTACATGCCCACAGAGGTCTGTACACGTGCATGTTAATACATTATATATACACATCTGTGTGTATATGCATTATTCTATCCTAAAAACGTATAAACTCCTGTGCAGCAAGCATCCTTCTTTGCCACAAATACCACATATTGTCTAGAATATGTGCTTTATCTTTACATGAAGGGCAGTATTTTACTTCTCCAAGGGTTCCTGACTCCTTTTCTCTAACTGATTAAAAAGAGCAGAGGTGCTTTTGATCTGCACTGTGGTAAGCATACATTTTGCAACTACTCCTTTGGTTTCAGTCAGCAGCACGTTTCTTGGAGCTGGCTGAAATATTCTCAATAAAATTTGATACTCAGCAGCAGAAAGGATGCTAAACCAACAGAAGAAACAATCAGACTCCATATTGTTTTCTCTTGGGAACACTGGAGGTGCAGACAAACCACTGATTCAAATAAATCAGCAGAACCAAAAGTTGCAGAAACAGTGCAAGGAAAGAGCAAGAGATTAGTATCTGCTCCTTGAAGGGCATATGGCATAAGAAAATAAAGACGCTTCCTCATTTCTGAAACTGTTCTTCATATTCCAAATTTTTCCTCCTCTACGTATCCCGAAATGCAGAAACAATAACCAGAGAAAGCACTGCGTTGCTTCAACAATGCAATATAATAAAATCCATCTATATTTACTTCAAATATACAAGCATTTTAATCATAGAAAAAAGTTCTGGAATGCTAACAGCGAGAAGCACAAGCAATGTTTTTTGGCCTTGAACCCCCCAAAATGCCTTCTGTTCCTGAGGTCAGCTACCTCCAGCCACGACACACCAGCCAGCTGGACTGCCGGCTCTGAAGAGCGAGGGGAAATGTCACCCTTCCCCAGTCCAGCCAAGGGCCACCTTCACATTAACCACCTAGGAAGCACCAAAGAAAAGGTCATCAACAAAAATCTCACATTATGAGACCTCCAATTAGAGTAAATTCTGAAATTGCCACACGAGATGTACACTAACAGCCATATGCTGTCCCTCCTGCTTCAGCACCGATTTGGATTCCTTCCCTACCAAGTAATCTTAGAAATTCAGCTCCTGTAAGAAAGATGCAAAAGCTAGGTATTCAGGTTGGACAAGATCAGAAGCTATGCCAAGGTAAAGGAAGGTTTTCCTAATGGCCCCAAACATAACTTTTGGCATAAGCACATTAATTGCTGTCATAATGAAAATCGCAGCTTCAATTGCAAAAGCTAACAGGCAGCAGGTAATTGGGCATATGTGCATCTGCGGGTGAACGTCTGAAACTGAATTTTAAACTCTCAAGCAGAAGACTGGTATTTGCTTGCTGCAATCTGTACAGGCTGCTTGGAAACTTTGCTAACACCTGGACTAAACAGAAGGGTCACACTGAATCCTCCAATTAATACAGAGGCAGAATTTGCAATTAAAAGGCTGCTCACACATTGTGTTTCTGCACACTGACTATTTAGATTGGGGAAAAATAGGAATTTGGGTTCCAAAAAAAAAAGGGTTCCCAGAAAGTAAAGTAGTCTCAGAAAGAAGAAGGGGTCAGAAAAGAAGGCAGGAAAGATCATGGCTGGAGAAAAGACTCTGGAAGCGAAGGAAAACCCTAGAGATCAGAGATGCACAGAGATGAATGCCAGGGGATGCCCAGGGACTCTGGCCAGCGACATCCAAGACTGGGAACTACAGCAGCTGCACAGCTCAAACCAACACAGCTTTCCACCCAGCTTTCCCCAACCAGCACTGACCTCCCTGCTGGGAAGGGAGGTCAAGACCTAGTGAAGCAGTGCTGGCAGCAGAGCAGGTGAGTGAGCATGCAAAATGAATCAAGTGTGATAAAAGCCTAGATCTTGCTGGTTCTTAAATAAACCCCAGTATGTAGCTCCTCCGGACACTGGTTTTAACTGTGTCTCACCTTTGACAGCTGTGACAATCAGTTCCCTGTTAGCTCTCCTTAGCACACTGTGCCATCCTTATGAAGACTACCGCCTATTTACGAAAGTTTAAGCACATTTTATTGACCATTTACAAAACAAAACCAGGAAAAGAAGAAATCAAACTCCCCCAAACCACAAAACATTTACACAATTCAACTTTATAATTGCAGGTCTCAAACTGAAGATTTGCATTGCAAGCACAAAAGCATTTTGATAGAAAATGAAAACATTATTTCAAAAGAAAAATGAATTTCATACTGCTAGTTGCTGCTACCTCATGGAAAAATGCAGCCTACCAAATTAAAAAATGAAACACTAATCTAAAATTGAAGTTCATAATTAATAATAAAATAGTTATGAATCGATAGAAGAGTATCAAAGAATTAAATTTTATTTCATGATTTCCATTTTATGAATCATGAAAGGAAGCCGGCAGAAGTATAAATGCTCACGCAAAAAAGGAGCATCTTAGTCTCTTGGGAGTTCATTTTATGCTGTAATTGGTGAAAAGCCTCTCTAAAAAGGTTATAAATGCCATATTAATTTCATTAGGAAAGCTCCCATGGCATATTAGTTTTGTTTCTGGCACTGTTATTGCATCTTTTCAGATACACAATCTTAGGGGATAATTTCATTAACAGCAAAGATCTGAGAAAGGCAACTATTTTAAACAGATTGGTGACAATTCCGCTTGGAAGCACGCATGTTTATTAACATACCGTCATTCTCTCCCGGTTAACACCCCACTGACACACAAGAGCTACCAGGCTCTGCTATCCAAATTATTCTATCCTCAAGGCTTCTGTATCTGCAAAGATTGCATGAACAGCCACAAAAGATTAATGACCTACTCCTGTATTTAAGGCAGATGCTCATCTTCAGTGATCACATATAAACTCGGAAGCTGAGCATGAAATTCAACAATTGCTGTAGCTTACAATGCTAAAAAAAAGACGACTTCTTACCCAAATACTTTCTGCACTGGACACTATGTAATTCTGGACATATAAAATACTTTAAGTGCCAGTTTGTACAACAGCATCAGCAGCTTCTCCATCTTGCCCTTGATTCTGTAATCCGATTTATACGTGCAGGCCTCCAAAGCTATCTGGGGTCTCAGTAGTTAGTAGAAGTCAACAGGAGTTTTCTGTCAGAGGATAAATTTATAAAATGCAAATAGATGGAAAGCAAATTCTATCAAAACAGGTATATAGATACTCATAAATCTCACATTCTATGATCACTTTTACAAATATAGTACCCATATTTTGTCTGTTTTAGGTCATGATAATTCTAAAACGTGCATGCATGTACTGGTTAATTGAGACATCCTGAGCTCAACTACCATAAAAGCAAATTCTTTTCTCTTAGTCATTTTTTAATCCCAAACTGTTTATTCAACTTAACTCTTAGTCATGAGAAAGGAAATACAAAAGAGCTTCTTTAAACCACAAAGGTACAACCTATGTGACCAAAATTGATACTTTTATACATTTATTTTATTCATCTAATGAATTAAGAGTCCACAAATCAGGAGTGAGTGCCTTTCTGACAGAGGATGTTATAGTTCAACTAGACTTTTTTATTTTTTAAGCAGAAACTCCACCACCAAGTTCTATAGCCTGAGCAATAGCAGGAGATCAGACCACAAAACCTCATAAATGTCCCACCGGACGCAGGAATCTAACGCGTCACACCCTAGGCATCTCTTCATCAACACATTAAATCCCCACTGCAGTCAACAACAGATACAAAGTCTCTGAAGAATTTACCCATTAGTACAAAGAAACCACATTCTGGAATAAGGAAAAGACCACTTGTAAGCCCTGCTCCCCTGAACACTAAAGCAAATGTTATTATTCTTAGTACTTCTGCCCATTCTTTGGGCAGTTTTATTTGAAAATTTTCGTGAAAGGTACTGAAAAGGTCTTTTCTTTTTTTTTAATTTAATTAATGCTTGATCATTATTCACAAATCAGTGTAAACCCTATGACTAGCAAGTATAGGATTCATAAGACAGCACATATTTAGAGCAGTTCTACAATATGTTTAGATCCACAGCAGTAAGAATGAAGTGTAACTGGCTGCCCATCAAGTACTTTTGTTATTTTCAGGAAAAGAAATAATCTGAAATTAAATTACTTTACTCTGGAATCAAAACAGGAAACAAACTTAATAAACAAGATAGCTGTTAAACTGAAACACTTGTAAACCCAAAAGGGTGGGAACACACAGGAAAGGCAGGCACTCAATATTCCCAAGTGCACTGGATTCTTAGACAAGCGTGGATGGAAACACGGCATGAATGGCAGTTTCCTTGCAATAGATAATTCTTCTGTGCAAAACTGAAGAGCAGGTATGCCAGAGTCACATATGATCAATGAACTTGCTCAGACTAGGAACCTGTCCAACTACTCATACTTAGAAACTTTGATTATTCTTACTAAAGTGTAATAATTATCGAATTACATGGTGCTTATTTTAAATTACGCATTCAGTTTGTCACGGCCATGTTTTCACTCTATTCCTACCCTCCAAAATTCTTGTAATATCTCCTGTCTTGGCTTTCACAGATAAATAATGCAGATACTCTCATCCAAGTCAACAATGAAAATAGTAACTAATGCCAGATTCAGGACATGTTTGGATTTCTGTAGAATCCGATTGTTTTTTCCAGAGCTAGTAAATATATACAGACTCACACCCAGAAAGAAAAAGCAGCTTGCTTTTTAGGCTACTCTCTGAGCTGACATGAAATACTATCTTCCAACTTACAAATTCTTTCCAAAAATATTGTATTTATGAGCAACAATGTTTGCTTGAATAACCTAAAATGAACAAGTATTTTCTCACATATTCAATTCCTATTGTTACAGCAAAAAAAAAAAAAAAAAAAAAAAAAAAAAAAAAAAAAAAAAAAAAAAAAAAAAAAAAAAAAAAAAAAAAAAAAAAAGGAGTAGTTGATAGTGAAGTTCCTCAGTCAGATAACGCAAAGTAGAGCTGACTGCTTGTGAGCACATAAGATTTCCTATGGAAGAGCCCTGATGGAGTAAGATTTTCAGCGATGATCTCAGCAGACCCTTGAACTATTTTTTAATTAGCATAATATGCTTTATATATAGCTCTATATAACCTAATCAATACTGTACATATTTATATTAATGTCTCCATTTTTCTTTCTAGATTCTCTAGAATCTCTAGATTCCTTAAATTCCATTTAAAACAATGTTTAGTTATTGTAACAGATTTAAAGAACGAATACAGTATCAAATGAAAAAAGGCTCAGATGATCTTCGGCAAGTCTAGGAGCACCTGATGCCGTTCCGTGGATCAGAAAACCACTGTCACCTACTGTATGCTGTTGGTAGTTTACTGGCATTTTCCCCTCTTACTGTATCCATGCAGCATGCCAGCGGACAGATGGTAGCAAGGTGCAAAATACGTAATGGACATACATCAGCTGCATGATGCAGAACTGGGATATTTTCCCATTGATTTATGTCAACAATTTAGCAACGGTTGCTCACATTGTACTAGAACCATGAGCTCTTAGAAAAAGCAAGTATAGTTACAAGCATGCATACATATAAAGCAAATATGTATTAGTATATTCCTATAGATTTTCATAATTATTTTTTTTTAAATGCATGGGATTCTTCTTCTTTCTTTGGTCTTCTTCAGTTACAGCCAGAACTGGCCATATTGAAAAAGGAAGGTGAAACACACAAGTGGTGAAATAGTTATACTGTGCAATGCAAAAATGAAGAAAAAAAGAAAAGGGGTCAACAATTACCAGAGATGCACACAACAGAAGCCTGTAACAGGTCCTGTCATAGGCTTACAGAGGTCACAGGTTTTTATTCAGATGACCTGCCTTGCAGGAGAGTTCCTTATGCTTTGTAACATGCCCAAATTCATACTGTAAAAGATTTCCTCTAAAAAAAATGTCCACAAATTTCCTTCTTCATCCAGTTAGTCACACTGAATGATGTGAATGCTGAGAACGCTTTTGTCCTTTACTGAATTTCTATAAAACAGCAAAACTGTTTTTTCAGTTGTTAAGATCTCTAATTCTAAAAATCGTAACGAGGGAGCTGCATTGAATCCATACTGAAAACATGGTCAAATAATTGCTTTTTTTTTTAACCTGAACTGACAAGTAATGGTTACTTTGAAATTTTGCTGAACATGGCCCAGAACAATTAAAGTTACAGTTGAACTCATAAAAAATAAACTGAAATATTTACTGTTTC
>WHYT01015646.1:140169-152513 GCA_009806455.1 Tetrax tetrax
AAAAAAAAAAAAAAAAAAAAAAAGGCAGGAGAAGGAATGCCTAGCACACGACAGTATAAAATTTATCTGCCATAGCTTAAGAAAGACTACAGCTGCAGGTTCTGTTTTACACAGACATGTCTGAAGGCTAGGAAATTGTTTATTTTTACAAATTACAGAAGATCAGAGAAAACTGAAGGGTTTGGGGCTGATACGAGCTCTACTGTCTCAGGTGCAGCAACAGTGTTTGGAATTGGGGTTTTACTATTAATGAAGCTACAACTTTATCTGGCAGTTGTATCATCAGGACAAGAATAAACTTTTAAAAGATACTTCATATGACCTAGAAGCCTAAATACCATTCTAAGGAGTTATGTGATATCTTAAGGACCTGCAATCAGCTTTTCAAGTGAGTCAAGGAGATTTGGAAACTTTTAAAACAATTCTCACTGCATAAGCTACTGATACTATGAAATAATTCACTTTAGTCTCTCTCTGTCTCTCAAAAAAAAGTAGAAGCATCTCAACTACTAACACACAAAACTTAAATGTTATGTTGCAAAACAGTAACCAAAGATCTACTGAGCCACTGAATCTCACGGCTACAGTCTGCTTTCTGCTACATTTGGTCAACTTTAGCAAATCCCGTAACATTTGCATACAGAGGAAGAGGTATTCCAGAAGAACACGTTACTTTGTTTGTGCACTACTAGCAATGTATTTAAAAGAAAAGTGCTTATTCTTAACTCTAACATAAGCTTCCTGTAATACCATGAAATCCTGCTACTAACTTTTTCTGTAAATACAACAAGCCCTCTTGTCTTGTTTAACATGCATTATATGCAGTGACCCAATTTAACAGCACAAGGCTGGAAGAAAATAAGAGCTGTTAGATCTACAAATACATAACCACCTCATTCCAGCCAAACGAACAGGGGGAACAGGCAGGAGCAACGCAGAAGGAACCCTGTATGTCATTAGCAGCTGTCCCCCTCCAGATATTCTATTAATGGGCAATAAGCTTTTCAGTTACCTGGCTACTCAGGATTATTATTTTTTTTAAAGCAACTTTTAAGGCAAATTATTGAAGGATTAACTACTTCCCTAGTTCAAAATAATTGTACATGGTTTAAAGATTTCTACAGGTTTTTTAATAAATATTTTTGCTATAGTCAATAACTCATTCTTCTAGAACACATGCCTGTAAATCTTCAGCTACATTTTCAACAATTTTTCTTTTTCTTTCAAAAACAGTGGTAGCCCCTTATAACTACACCCATAGATAAAGTTTTATATATACAGCTACTGCATTTTGTTTGCTCTGTAACTTAAGCAGGAGGATCAAACAAAGGTCTCATTTTGCATATACATCTGTACAGAAAGTTAAGTTCTGCTTCGGTGTTTTTTACCTAAAAACATCCATTCTTACTGTTGCATTTAAAGAAAGAAATGAATCGGATTTTCTGTAGTGCTCATTATCTCAAATTATACAATTATAATTAACACTATATTAATTTTCTCATGGTATGGTGACAAAACCAAGTAAGATAACCACAAGCTACCACAATTAGAGTTTCACTCATTAGAGATTTCTTCATCTAGATCTCATTACTTTATTGTACAGCATTGAATCAGTTATAAAATTACCTCCTCTTAAGACCATGAAATACACTGTACAATACTGGGAAGGTATAGGGTTCCTGGAAATCTCTTCTTTTTTCCTCCCTCTCTCCAAACATAGTTTATTTTCTATAGCCATAGCCAAGAAAGATATGGTGTGCAGAATAAACATCGCCAAGAAATCACACCTATATGGCAAACTACTTGGTACAGTTACATTTGCCCCACTTTAGAAGTGAATATACTGGCACAGCATCATTTCAAGCAGCACAAAATAAATTTTCTTTTTCCTCAAGTATCACTCATGAGAAGTATTTTTAAAACATCTGGGACTTAATCTGAAGCTCTCTGACAGCAAAAGATTTTGTTTTCCAGGTGTGAACAGAGAAAGGGTAATAGTAGCAAGCTAAATCCACTCGTTGGCCATTCACTGTGTTAGTATTTCAGCTTAAAATGTATTTTACTGCCACAACCATTCCCTCTGAGGTCATCTGTTGCCAAAGAGACTTGGAACTCCACAACTCAAAGGCTATTTTCTGGAATGATTTTACTAGGAAGGAAGATCCGTTTCAGTGCTTCGCGGGAGGCGATCGCTTGGTTTTGTATTTTTAAAGCTCCAAATCTCTTTTCCTCCAGTTTCCAAGTGCACCTCTCAAGGAATTTGTTACAGACAGAATCATTTTCTCCTCCATTGGTAAGTCTCAGATTTGTAGAAGAAAAATGGTTGACAGAAAACATATGTACACATGTGTAATTACAACTTCTATAAGACAGTAATTGGGGTAAAACCAGTCACAGGTTTATTTCATGCATACATAGTAAAATCATGTGCTCTTCCAAACTTGTCCTCACAAAAATAAAGGATCTTTTTACAGATGTAAACTTTGTTATGAAATCCAAAGAATAGTATTTCATATTTTTCTTTGATAGCTGTAAATATACATTTAATGACAACCAACTGGCTTCAGAGATATCTTCTGTCATAAATACATATACCTCTATTTATACCGGATAGGAAAATATTTTATAATAAACATGAGAGGCATGTGGAATGAAAGCTAAAATTTGAATAGCTCTTGAAGGAACCATTTCTCCCATATTCATGTAAAGTATATTTTAGGAGACAAAATTGGAGGAAGAAAAATGATAATGGCTCTGTTTCTCAAATTCTATATCAAAGAAAATCAAGATATTATCAGCTAGATGCAACCACCTCATCAACTCCAGATACTTACAACTGAGCTGCTCAACCATGAATATTCATCTCCCACGGTAGCAAAAGGCAATGATTTATATTTCCATGTTAATTGAGGTCTACACTTCACTAGTGCAACATTTTGTGCTCGTACGAGCTCATCTCAAGCACTTGATCTGCACTAGCACGGAGGGAAAGCAGCCAAGCCAGCAATCCCTCAGCTGGATGCACATTCATCAGGTTTTCCAGTATGACTACATATTGCTTATCTGCCAGAACGAGCATATCATCTCTTTGCGGTCAGAGTGCTACCAGGCAGCAGATAAGCAATACATCCTATCGGTAAGGCGCATGTGCCTGCAATTTGGCACCTTCAGGCTTGCTTTAAAGAAGATTCCTCCATGTGTAGTAAGCAATTAATAACTTGTAGCATGTGTTTATAATCACAAACAAAAACAGTTCAAACAGACTTGGACCTCATTTTGTTAATTATCCCAGTTGCAAGTCCTAAGATTCGAGTTGCAATCTCGTAGCCTCTGCTTGACTCGTCCTCCTTTGCTAATTACAGGGATTCTCCCTTGGAAGGGTAAAGGAATGGAAAGAAGTATGGACTGAGCGCTAGAAAACGGGTATCACCTGTTACACAGCTGATGTAGCCCAGAGGGAGACAACATGATAATGATTATTGTTACAAACAGCACAGCTCTAGACTTTATGGTGCTACTCTTTCTTCTGCACATGCTATTAACTAGCAATGTCAGAAGAAATTTTGAACAATGCAGAATGATAAAGATGTAACCTGTGTTGCCCAGGAGACATTACAGACCTCTACACAGGGCTTCTTCAAGGCACCCTTCTTTATGGAAGGAGGAGAAAGAACAAAACAAAACTGTATAACCTTCACAGAACATGTTTTTTCACAGCCTTTAGTTTCCTCCTATTCTTGGCAAGAATAGGCATCCTTTTATTAATCCTGATTAAATTCTGCTTTAAGCATTGACAGTGTTGTGTGCCTATACACTAATAAATATCTATCTATGTATTTCCTGCCCAAAACTGTTACATAGTCCTTATCTATTAAGTATTCAAGGTTTGGAATGTCAGAGCAGAAAAATACAAGTATCATTACAGACAGAGAAGAATATGAGAGAAAAAAAACCCCCAAAAACCGTAAAGCACTTGAGTGCCTCCCAGAAGAGGAGGACTGTTTATATGGGTGCAAACAACTTTTCATAGCCCATTTGAAACTCTGCCTGCAACTATTTAGCAATTAACAGAACAGAGGAAACCTACCATAAACACAAACATGCAAGAAAACTTCAATTATAAACAGATGTGAGTTCTGTGTATCTGATATCCTAAAATATTGCATTCATATAAAGAAACCTGAAGGCACAAACTGTCTCTTGCTATGAAAGACTTAGCTTCTACAGGGCCTGTCATTCCAAGTGTTCTCATCCACTAAAAGTCATCCCTAACTACATGGCTCAAAAATTCATTCCTTCATGCAGGTCTTTCAACACAGAAGAGACATTGTATAAAGCTTAATATCAGAAAATCTGATTTCCCTCCTCTGCATATAAAAACTACACGTGATAAGAAGCTGTGAGAATTACTCGTAGGACCTCAAATCCTTGTGACAAGCTGTCACTTAGACCTGAAGCTTCCCCTAAATGGCAGCATTGACAAGCTCTCCCATGGTTTTATTTCAAGTCTTGCTTTTATGATTATTGAAAAAGCAAATATGAAACACTTACTGAGAAAAAACAAAATTTATATAAAGCATCTCAGCTGCTGGGATTTTTGTCTTAAATTCCAAATTTTCAAATTAACCTTACAATCTCTGAATTTAATCCTCAGCTTCTAAATGCTCGGGCATCCCCGGTACTCACTGTTAATGAAAAGATTACTACTTTTCAATGGCAAATTCTTCACAGCAAACAGCCTCAACCCGCCATATCAACCTGACTTTATTTAATGTTATTCTCATGGCCTTCTCTGGGAGATTACTACATTATATGTGACGTCTGCTAATTTGTGCTGAAGGGAAGTTGCTCTCCAGCTCTTACTCAGCTGTACTTGTAGAACCGATGAACACATAACTCCCTGAGTCTTTCCCACACGTGAACTTTATCCACAGGTTGTATATTCTGTCATTGTTTCTGTTGGAATTACAGAAATCTGCCTTCCCTTTATACTCTACCTTTCCTTTAATTCTCCTGTACTCTTCCTGAGACAAAGATATAAAGAGTTATTTAGAGAGACATGGGAGGCGATTTCATTGCTTCATGCTTAATTATAGTTTGCTGAAACAATGCTTCCTTTACACTAAAACAATCTTTTCCCATTACCACAATCTTATTTAATACACCCATGTGTCCTCCTTTTCTCTGGAACTGACAGTGTAACAGCTCTAAGACTTAAAATAGAAGCTACTAGGATATTCAATATTCTCAGGTGAGAGATGGGCAGGTTTCTGAAAGGCATGGTAGACCTGAGACTAAGTGTTCCTGACATAACCACCTGCAACACTTCGGTCTGGGTTCTGTTCTCAGGTAAGTATCTTACTCTGATTAGGGCGAGTGTGCTGTCATATCTGCCTCCAAGCGTAGAGTTTGATCGCCTGTGTTTACGGCTACTGTTTGCTGCTTAGCACAGACTGATATAACCAGTACACTCAAGTTTACTACCACCAAGAATCTGTTCTGTACACTGATCTCAATGCTAACAGGCAAAACTATTTAACACAGGAGAGAAGCTCCTCTGCAGTATTTCAGAAACTCTGAAGGCAATGTAAGTGTTCGCACAGAAATTTAATGAGTATATACCTAGGCAGATATACCCGGGATCACTCCCTCCATGTCCTGGCTTCATAGTTTCCACCAGGGTATAAGTACCCGATAGTCATTACCAGTAACAGAGAAATGACTCATTCCAACCAAGAGACAGGGCAATCCAGACCAGGGACTGCTTCTTACACTTTGTTTCTTGTTGCAATAGATCTCAAGAGTCAGAAAAAGCTAATCAAGTGAAGATATTACCTGCTATATGACCTTATTTGGCACTTTTGTGTTCACAGTTTGCACAGTTTGAGACAGAACCCTTTGCAACGTCAGGCTCCTGAATTAAAGTTCTGCCATTACTGGGCTTCGAGCGTCTATGCAGACACTGCCTACAGGACACAGTAGGCTCTCTTTGCTGGAAGAGCATTTTTGAGGAAAACTATACTTACTGCACTACTTAGAAAGTAATTACAGTAGAAGAGAGTAAAGTGACTTAACAACAAAGATCAACGCTGTAAGAAAGGCCTGTACTCCAATGCCCTTGTTCTTGAGACTAGTAGTTGTCCATGGAACAACTGAATTGTCAGTCACTCACATATTTAATGCTTTGACAGTACCAATGCAATAACCTTAGCCTGGTCTGCTGTGTAACAGAGAGCAAGAGAATCTGTTTGATGATTTTTTTTTTTTTTTTTTCAATCAGGAACATAACTTCAGCAGAGTTTCATTCCTGCTGTGGTGCTGGAACAGAAAAAAATAGAAAAACAGAGAATATTTTTTTCATTCAGATTTCCTAATAGGCAATGATTATTTTACCAGTTTCTATGGTAGTGTCACCATGGCAGCTAGCCATTTTAATCACAGGCATTAGAACACATTTCTGATAACATCACAGCAATAGCTTCAAAATATATTACATCTCCGGGTCACGTGCAGCAGTAACGACTTTGTGAATTTCCATATGACAGAGGTCACTGATGGCATCGGCAGACATCAGGATTAGAAACGCGATATTTCAAGCACCTAATTAAGAACAAGTTCTCAATGTTCCTTACTCTGATTCTGAAAACAATAGTGGAAATATAACCATTGTAACAAAAATGAGAAGCAGAATTCTTTCCCAGCTTGCTCAGTTTCTGCACGGGTTTTGCCCCTTCTTTGATTAACTAGTCAATACATATGATTACTCAGCAGATGCTAAGAGAATGTGTGAGTGAAAAAAAATTCACTGTAGAGCACTGAGTATCTGCAAAACACTGACAGATTAAAATGGCTGCTTTATCCTTATATTAAAAAAAAATATATTTTGTTCTCTGTACAGGATAAATGGTATCGAAGTATCGCATACAAGATTGAAGTCATGATCAGAGAGCATAACTCAGTGTTCTGACTGATGAAATTTTCAACATACAAGGTGAACCATATTAATTTTACTAAATATATCACGAAGTATTTGCAGATATGCTCATTCTGAAAAAAAAAAAACTGGAAGTATTAAAAAATACTTTCAGCAATAGCAATCCTCCATTCCTTCTGTAAATTACATAAGAAATCACATTTTCAACTATCTTCGAGCAAATTCATACCCTTGTCCTGGGATTTCTGATTTTTTTTTTTTTTTTTTCAAATTAAAGTTATCATTTGGTTTATTTGTTAGTATTTTCTTTTGTTTACATTCTGGAGTGGGCTGCCCACAAGGGACTGGGAGTGGGAGAAGGAGCAGAAGGCATGAGGAAGCACGTGCCCGAGCCCAAGTGAAGCAGCATGCAGTATTCCTCTGTCTACTGAGCAATGACAGCGAGATTAGTATAGCAGCAGCAGTATTGCCCTAATGTGTTCCTTTTCCCATACATTTCCCTTTCTTGCTCCTCCTTCCCTATTGTGGCCTTTTAACACTATTTTAGTGGTTCCCCACACTCCTTTCTAGTAGTTATGAGGGTTCGAGGGAGGCTCTTGTGGCTGTCCAAACTGAAATTAATCTCCAAACCAGTTAAAATGTTAAAATGTTAAATTAATTTATAAACCCTTTTAATAAAAGCTAATAAGCAAGTTCAACTATTTCTCTATTTCAAACCTAAAGCTTTGCCAAGGGTCCATCCAAGAGATATTAAATAAGATAAGCACAGACAATGTCAATAGCATTCTGCAGTAAAGCACTCCAGCAAAGCACTACGACTAAAAATCGCTGCTGTAACCGTATCCTACAATGGACAGCACTGACCTCAAAAAGAACAAAAATCTACGTAAACTGAGAATGAGACTGGAAATACATCACAATTAGCTTCGTCTCTTCAAACTACTTAAAATTGGAAATACTCATCCCAGAAGCAGTTATGCTAGGAGAACAAAAGAAAAACAGAGCTGTAAGTCAGGTCTTTCATATCTCCAGTAGCTCTGTGCCTGTTAGATTTACAGGTGCTCTTCCCTTGGGGCAGTAGTTGGGGAAGGACAGCTAAACAAAAAGACTAGTAAATACTTTATGGAAAAATAGCTGTATTGTTCCATTTACAAGCATATGCTAATCAATCTGCCTTTAAAATAAAACCATTTAATTACTATGAAGAATCTGAAGACAGTTCTGTGGTCTCATCTGTGGATATTCAATTTCTTCAGTTTTGTGTCACACTTGGTCTTAGGGAACCAACATAAAGAAATACAGACAGATGCAGTGTAACACCTAAGATGCGTATCGCACTGGAACTGGTAAACTTCTGTTCTTGAATAAGACTACACTACCGAATTTTCAGACCCTCTGTGCACTCAGGTTAATCTCCCAGTTTTTTCATTAGCATAACACTGATTATTTCCTCAGAAGGTCCACATACTATTTAGCTCTATGCTTTGCTCTAAATATGAATGCATTTGCATGGCCGTCTAGTGCATACCAACCATAAACATCTACAAAATCATAGAATCACTGTACGGTTAGGGTTGGCAGGGACCTTCAAAGCCCATCCAGTCCAACCCCCCTGCAAGGAGCAGGGACATCGCCAACCAGATCAGGTTGCTCAGAGCCTCATCCAGCCTGGCCTGGAATGTTTCCAGGGATGGGGCATCCACCACTTCTCTGGGCAACCTGGGCCAGTGCTCTACAACTCGCATTGTAAAAAATTTTTTTCCTAATATCCAACCTAAATCTACCTCCCTCCATTTTAAAACCATGACCCCTCATCCTGTCACACCAGGCCCTGCTGAAGAGTCTCTCCCCATCTTTCCTGCAGCCCCCTTTGGGCACTGGAAGGCCACTCTAAGGTCTCCCTGGAGCCTCCTCTTCTCCAGGCTGAACAGCCCCAACTCTCTCAGCCTGGCCTCACAGGAGAGGTGCTCCAGCCCTCTCATCATCTTTATGGCCTCCTCTGGACCCTCTCCAACTGGTCCACGTGCTTCTTATGTTGGGGGCTCCAGAACTGGACACAGTACTCCAGGTGGGGTCTCACCAGAGCGGAGTAGAGGGGGAGAATCCCCTCCCTTGACCTGCTGGCCATGCTCCTCTTGATGCAGCCCAGGACGCGGTTGGCCTTCTGGGACACAAGGGCGCATTGCCGGCTCATGTTGAGCTTCTTGTCCACCAGCACTCCCAAGTCCTTCTCCTCAGGGCTGCTCTCAATCCATTCTCCACCCAGCCTGGATTTGTGCCTGGGATTGCCCCAATCCATGTGCAAGACTTTGCACTTGGCCTGGTTGAACTTCATGAGGTTTGTGTTGGCCCACCTCTCCAGCCTGTCAGGCTCCCTCTGGATGGCAAAATCTTCAACACCACCACCATCTTTTCTGTTTCTTTCAGTCCTCAATTTAATAGCAGGTGCACTTGCTATTTTAAGGGCTTGTCATTTCCTTAATTAAAAGTTTATGTTTAGCTCTTGCTTAATGAGTCCCAAAATATTTTACGAAGTTCAAGTCAAAAGGAGATCCAGATTTCATGATGTTTTTGGGAATGCAGAATATACTAAACAGAAGGAGACTTCATTACACACTGTAAGATCTGAGGTCTAGACTATCTGGTAACAAATATTCTCCTGGTCTCCTTAGTCCTCTCCCTCTTTCAACTCCAACTTTCTCTCCAGCAATACATAACTACGTGGGAACACCTTGCCAGCATTTTTCTCCTCCTATTGAGGCTATAGAAGTTATTGTGTCTAAAGGCAATAAAGAGCTAAATAACAAGATATGACAAGATGATATACACATTTTTAAAGTTCTGATGTGTCTAGGCAGTAAATAAAAATAATTAATAAACTAATATTTTTCTCCCCAAATAACACAGATACAATACCAGTGAACTCACACAAGACTCTAAATGACAGGAAAATGTCACAGTTGATTAAATTTAAAACATGGTTTTAAATTAAAATCAGAGATGATCTACATATGGTACTTTGGCTAATTAAAACATAGATCCCCTATTTATTTAGTAAGTAACATGAAGGGCAACTACAGCAATGATTAGCCCAGTGACTGCATTGGTAAGATCTGAGCCAATGTTCATATGCCTACACGTATACAGCGCTACAAAATTCCTGACCTGGAGTGCTATTCACGGAAAGTCTCTTCAGTCTCTGGCCTGTTTGCTGAATCTGCCAACAAGACTGTAAGGGAGGTGTGCCAGGGCAATGAGAGATGCAGAGGCAGGCTGACTGTGAAAGGACTAAGTCCCTTCCCACCTGCTCATTCCACGCTTACTTGGGGGTCTGTAACATCCAGCCATTATCACCCTTACTTGAATTCATATTGGTAAACCAAGATCAAAATCTTGTAGATCCCATTTGCAAAAGAACCACCTTTTTCAAAAATAGCTACACTATGATTAAGCAAACGATCACTTGGTTTTGCACTCTGCATATAGCAAATTATTAGGCTATTAGAGCTCATCCCTGCCCAGCCTCATACTCTTAACAGTTATTACATTATACATGAATTAAACTGTCCTGAAGATGACTGAGCTTCTTGTAAAATACAAACATAAGACCATAATATTACAAAAGAGCAAGATTCATAAAAACGTCATTTCTATTCTACATCACAGCATCATACGTAGCCCACATTGGTTCTACACTGCACACCGCAATCACTATGACAGCTTTATCAAGAGCATACAGGCCTGTAACAGAAAGGACCCCAGAGGAAGGCAGGCATCGATATTCAGCTATATTCCAGTTCCAAATGGGGAGACTCTAGCATGCCCCTGTGTGAGCAGCACACGCATACCTCGGCAAAACCTGGCCTTCATCCATAGAAGGGAGACAATTCACATCAACAGCAGAAAACGGAGCCAGATCCAGCCTCAACAGCTATCACACTCGTATTCTAATGACAGATTATAAAAAACAAAACACCACTTTTCCTCCCAACAGCACTTTCAATTCCAGAAGCTTAATATACTTTGCTTTAAATCTGTGCCATAGCAACCTTTTTAAAGTCAATGTCATCTATGAGGTCTGAGTTAAAATAAAGCGTGGGCCAAATTTATCAGAAATGAGTTTTCTTTGGATATAGAGCTCAGAACACTGACTGCGTGTCATCCTAGATGTGATTTCAGTCGTATATCTCACATCCGGCAACATATTTTAAACCAGTTCATTGCAAAATACTTGCCCCAATCCTCAGTTTCAACTACTTGTCTGAGATGCTGAAGGTCAAATGAAAAGTGTGAAAGGTTTCTTTCTGTTTACATTAAATTTATATCTGTATGCTTGAAATTGTAGCACAACTCAGGCCTAGGGAGAGAAGCCTCAGGAGTTTGTTAAAATACGACAGCATTACAGTTGGTCCATTTGAAGGCGCATCTAAAGGACACCAGAAGAGACCATTCCCCTTGCAGCGTGCAGCTACGTATGCCCACGTAGCCATGAGTATCACTGTGAGTGACACTGACCAGTGACGAGGAACTTACTGTGACAGAACTACAGCAAAAGAAGTCAACAATTTATTCTTTTATTTTCAGCACTAGCTCATGAGGGGCTCTGCACCTCTATATCAGACAGACACTTAAGGAGCCTCCAGAAAACGAGCTTAGAACAGACATATTTCTACAACCTCCAGGGTAAGCGCAGGGGTAGTGAGCTTTTTAAATTTAGATTATGTAAGGTCGTGTGCCTCACTGCATTATGTTTTATATGCACATTAAACCTCGCTGCACGATATTGCACCCTGAGAACCCCAAACGATCGTTATTCGCACAGATCCCGACAGATTCCCTTTTGCAGCTCTTTCAGAAAGAGAAGGAACATCGTATGTACATCTAATATTTACCGGAATGAGGTCAGTCCTCCAAACGTCCTGCCAGGGTCCAGGAAGCACAGAAGGAAGCACCACCTGCCCAAATCGGCCCCTTGCCCGAGCAGCCCCAGGCCGCCCGGCCAGGGAGCAGGCTCCTCTCAGCAGCTACAGCCGCGCACGCAGGAGCGGAGCAAGGGCGAGAGCCTGCAATGCAGAAGCGCTTCCCGAAGCTCAGCAACGAGCAGGGGGGACGTGGCGGGGGCGAAGCCGGCAGACCTGCCCGCATCCCCCTACAACGGCACGGGGCGCGGGAGGCTTGTTTCCAAACGCCCGGCTTTGCCCTTACCGGCCACGGCCAACGGCTGTGCCCGTCGGCTGCCCGCAGCCCGACGCAGCGGGAACTTCTGCCGGCGGGGCCGGGCCGGGGCCGGGCGGGGCGGGCAGCCCGCAGGCAAGGGCACGGCTGTGGGCCCGACCCGCCTGGGCCACCTGCGCGGCACCGGCCCGTCCGCCGCCCCACACCCGGCCAGGGCGGAGGAGGAGGAGGAGGA